>JADRCD010155643.1:0-38435 GCA_019843815.1 Montemys delectorum | reverse complement strand
CGGGCAGCGCGCCGGGTCGGGCGCCCGCGGGAAAGTTGCGCCCCGCGCGCTCGCGGGCGGGCGGGGATGGGGACGCGCGGGGCCGCCGTGAGCCGGGCGCTCGAGGGCGAGGGGCTGGAACCCCGCGCCTGCGGTGCCCGTCGCGGGCCGGGCACGCTCTGGTGGCTCCTGGCTGCTGCCGCGGGGCGTGCGTGTGCGTGGACTCGCCGCCTGCGGGCCGGGAAACGGCACAGACAGGTCGGGACGCCCGGGCAGCCCGAGTCCCGGCGGGCACGGGGGCTGTGTGCATGCGCCTCGCTTTGGCTCTTTCGGTTTGGGGAAGTTGTTACCTGGGCCCGGCGCGCCAGCCGAGGACAGATAATGGAGCTGGGCTGGCGCTCGGGGTCGCGAGTGGGGCGGGTGGGGGAGGGGGCGGGCGGCCCGACGGGCGCACGGGGCTGCGGCTCGCGGTGCAGCTGCGCGGGGTATTGATTTCCGCGGATGTGCCAGGGAAACACTCCTCCTCGGCCTGGCTACAGAGTTTTTTGTTGGTGGTGGTGGTTTTTGTTTTGTTTTGTTTTGTTTTTTAAGGGAAAAAGCCACAGGCTCTAGGAGAGAAAGCGACACCCCGACTTGTGTCGGTGGGTGCCCCGTGGGCTCTCCCAACGTACGGAGACGCAGGAGTTGTTAGGTGGTGCTTCTCTTTAGGCGAGTGTGCTCGCGGCTCGCGGCGCGGACAGCCTCTGCTCCTGGTCATTGTCTGGACAGTCCCTGCGGCGGCGGCCGGGGGATGCCCCCGCCCGGGTACCTGTGTGTGGTGATGGGCGGCCACAGCCCTGCACTGCTGCGGCCGCGGCTATATAAGGAATTCCTCGTGCCTTTCGCACCCAGTGGCTCCGTGGGGGCTCCTGCGGGGTGTTGAACCACGAGTTTTTAAAATTGGGGGAGTAAATGCGCCCCTGAGGGCACCGATGTGTCGTCCAGAGAACTAGGAAATCCTGTTTAAGTGGCAACCCTGGCGCGCCCCCCACGCCCCACCCCCGCCCAGCCTGCATTGCTCCCTCCCCTCCGGGATGCCAAACGCCAGGTTTTGTAACCTTTCCTGGCAATTTTAGATTTTGTGTGGGATTTCCTGTCTAGAAGCAGATACAAAGATTTTAGGCTGTTCCAAAGAGGTTTCGTCTCGGTTGTAAACACATTTTGAATATATCTTAGCCCACATTAAAATCCCCGGTGCCATGAAGGATTTTCAGTTGTTCAGATAAACGTTGCGTTTCGGAGAAGCCTGCTCTTTCGTTCGAAGGGAAAGGTGTGTTGGTAGCGTCATTGTGGAGAGGTGACTGGTTGTGGCTAGGACCTGAGCACAGGCTACCGCAATTGTAATTTCCTGCTTCTAGCGTCAGATAGTGTCTGTTCTACATTGAACTGTTGCTGCTATTGCCGATGTGGCTTTATGAAAGGTAAGTTGGATAGGAAAGGGCTGTTCACTGCCCTTATATTATTTAAAATGTTAATCGCCAGAGAAAGGGGCTTTTCTTGTTGCTGACGACATGTGTGTGACATGTGAGTCTGAACCACCCAGCGTTTGTGCAGCTGCTGTAAACATGTTTACCTGAACAGGAAAGAATGGATTTTTCTCCTAGTGATCCTGTGATATTAAAATATCACACACATAAGGCATATCAACAGATGACTTAAAGGGAGAAGGCTCTTCTGTGAAAGGTGCTTGAAATCAACAGGAAAAAGAGATTCTCGATCGCTGCAGCAAATGGCAACTTGTGCAGGTAGAAATAAGATGGTGTTTAGTTTTTTTTTCCTGCATGTATGTCAGCCTCCTTTTTGCTGCCTTCCTTTTCAGGGGAGGGATTTATTTACCAGGCTTGCTGTCAGTGTCTTTCCTTTGTGTTTAATATTAGAAAAACATATTTGGGGCTCTTGTGCTTGAAATGTCTTGACTGCAGTATGCATTTCTGGGAGAAAACAAAAGGTGTGAGTGAGAGGGCTCGGTGCTAGCACAGGTATCCCCGTTTCCATCACTTTTGGTTCTCTCTCTGTATTTCTTTTTGTTCTCAGATGCTTTCATCCATTGCTCACCATTGCAGCCATGCTGTTTGATTTTGTCTGCTATTTTTGCAAATTAAGAACGAAGTTATGTGCATTGTGTTGTGAAACCTGGGGATAGGTGCTGGTCGATATTTCTTAGCAACGCAGTCGTATTTAAGTTGCAGATGCTTCAGCAGAGGATTGTCTGGAAAAAATGTTAACTCTTAAAATCCATTTAAATGATTATGTAGTGGTGTATACAATGGGGGATAGTAATAGAGATATTTTATATTACTTATGTATAAATAATATTTGTATTCATTTTGAAGTATGTATTTTATGGTTAAGCCAGCAGCAAAACATTTTTACTTTCCTTTTAGAATATGTATATAGATAGGCTAGGACACTGATGACAGCATTAAAACTGTAACTTAGCAAGTGTGAAGTCATTGAGCAGGACTGCCTACATCATGGAGCCTTGTGTGGGGATGCTGAGGTAAAGCTCGTTGTCTAAAGGAATGGCAGAGGAATTGATGAAGTTGATGTTTATTGTTTAGAATGTGATGCCTTAATGTATTTTAAAATATTTTCTCTTTACCAAAGTTCTATTCTTTTCTTTTCCCGTTTTTATTCCTGACAAATGAGTTCTAGCTCCTGATGACTGCATGCTGACTAATTCACCTTAGATGGAATAGGAGACACATACCTTTCTATCATTAGTATCATTTTCTCTTGCTGTCTTTGGAAACCACCAGTAGAGGATGCTAACAAAAACAACTATTGGTACAGCATCAGAAGCTTGTGGGTCTTCTGTGCTGATGGGGAAGCCTTCTGTGTCCTTCTGAGTCTTTAAAACAAGCCTAAGTGCTTTTTAGTTTACTGATACCAGAAAGGTAGGAATGAGTTCATATGAATGTACTTACATATTTAAGCTTTAAAATCTTGAGATTGGTACTCTTTGGTATCACATTAAAGCAGTTATATTATAAAAAGTTTGGTTTTAGACTTGAGCAAGAAAATGCAATAACTATGTGTATTTATTTTGCATATTCACCACTGTACTACTTAACCTGTTGTTGTTGTTGATAGTAGGGATTTTGAAAAAACACATTTTCAAATGTTAAAAATGTGCATAGTTAGGTATGGTAAAAAGAGGTTTCAGTGAAGTGGTTGCTAGATAGTACTGGGTAGTGATTTTCCCATAGCTTACGTAACCTTAAGACTAGAGCTGGGCTGGGCAACTGAAGTAGATGCCAGGCTCCTGTGTGCGCTTGTAGCCTTTGGTTGTATCTTTGGCCCTGTGAGCCTCTTATGAGTGATGGCCCTTTCTCATCCCATACACATGTCTAGTGAATAAATCCTGCAGCACATTGACTTTTTAAGTCTCTCAGTTATAAATTAAGAAATGCAAGTTTTTAAGGCTTTAATGATCTTTAAGTTATTAAGTACTACCTTAAGTAAACTGTGTACATTGAGATGATAACTTTGGTCTATGAATAATTACATGAAACTTTTAAGTATTTAGTTATGCTCTTGTTTGTGTTCCTAGAGTTACATTAAGATAGCTATAAACCTTAAGCCTTGCATTCAGTCAGAAGTTAGAAGCATTTCTTTCCCTGTGTATTGTAATGTAGCTGTAGAAATGCATTGCTGACTGCCATGGTGCAGTAGTCACACTGTCTGTCTGGACTAAATCGGACTAAGCTGACTTATCATAAAAGCCTGTGTGAATTTCCCAGGATTGTCTGTAAATACATTTTTTCATATCATTTCTCTTTAATTTGGTGCTATCCTACTTCCTGAGATCTTCATGAATGAGTATAATTCATTTCTTTTTTTCATGAATTAAGGAACTTAATCAGAGTTCACAAGGTATGAAATTCTAGCATGAAGCCAAACATCAGAAGTCTTATAGACTACAAACATCAGTTACTTGGTTAGATGACTCTGGCAAAAAAAAATATGAGGAATAATTATTGTTGTTTGCCTAGTCTTCAATATTTTTAAAATTACGTATATATCTGTTTTATAATTTTAATGGCTTTCAGATATGAAAAAGCTATGCTTGGCATATTTCATAGTGTTTTTTTTTCTCCTTTATAAGTCATGCCTAAGCACGTGGTAAGAGTCAGATGTAAACACAGATGCAATATCATGTGGGATTATACTGCTAGCTGCTCTTAAGTACTTGTGTTGAATTGCAGGGAGAGAAAAAAGCAAGTACAGATGCTGGAATATCTGCATTGGTGTGCAGGAGTACAGTGAGCGGCTAGCAGGTGTCAGGACACAGAAAGCTTTCATAGGCTCTGCAGCATGGCGGTAATCTGGATTCACAGCTTGTAGAGATGCAAGCTAAAATGATAGTGCCTTGTAGAAAGAAAGTTTGAAAGTTTAAATGAGAAAAGTGCCCTCATTGGGGTACATGATAAAAGTACTTTCAAAACTATCATTTGAAAAGTTAGATACTGTACATACTGCTAGGTAATCATGGTATAAGCATAAAGTATGTGTGTTATATATTCTGATTTTGCTTTTGAACTGCACTGTTGTCCACTGAGGAATGGCCCAGTTAACACATAGCAAATGCATTTATTACCATAGCAGTTCTGAGGAGGAGTTCGGAAGCTTCATAACTGTAAATCTGACCTTTGTGTAGACACTACCAGAGGGATAATTTTACTTTGTATGGGACAGTGTTTTGAGTATTATATTTTAAAGGAAGTATGCCTATGTATAGATTTGTACATGTGAGGCCAGAGGAGTCTAGAGTGATTAGATCTTCTGGCGCTGGAGTTCCAGGCAGCAGTTATCCTGTAGTTGTGAGCTGTGGGTGCTGAACCTGCGTCCTCTGGAAGGGCAGCAAGCACTCTTAACCTCTGAGCCACCTCTAAGGCCCCAACAGACAGCAGTATTAGGACATCACTTTTACTACATGACAGTTCCTCACGTGGACTCAGCACGGCCAGCCGAGTATTAAACTTAATCAGAAGTGAATTATGCTATTCTTAACCTGAAAGAGGGTTACTGATAATGTAATATTTATGTATGTATATATGTATTTATTTTATTATTTATGTATTTACTGTAGTATTAGAGCTTGAGCCTGGGTCTCATAATATTCTGGAAGTATTCTACCTCTGAGTTCCATTCCTACCCTTTTAAAACTTTTTAAATTAAAGACAGTGGGTCATTAGGTTGCCTTGGGTGGCCTTGAACTTGTGATCTCCTGGTTTCAGCTTTCAAAGCAGCTAGGATTATAGCTACCTGATCAGTCAGTGCTCTTAACCTCTGAGCCATCTTTCTAACTCCCTCTACCTTATTTTCGAGAGAAATCTCTCACTGAATCTAGGGCTTACCAGTTAATTAGTCTGGGTGCCCTGGGAGCCTTTGGGACCTTCCTGTCTCCATTTCTCTAGTGTTGTGATTATGGGCACACTTTTATGTGGTTGTTAGGGTTCCAAATTCAGCTTGTCATAGACAAGCACATTCCTGAATTAACCATCTTTCTAGCTCATATTTAATGTGGTTTAAATACTCTAATTATAGCTTTCTTTTAATAAAATGGGCACCCCTTTCAGATACTTCCTGTACTCTTCATGGTCACTAAAAAAATGGATTTCTCTATCTATCAACCCTTACATTATTTGAATGCAGTATGGAGGAGTTGTTATGAGTAGAGCAGACTCTGCTGATGTAAAAATGAATCACTAATTAAATTTTACACTTTTTAAAAAATGTCTGGGATTGAACATGGGATATTGAATAGCAGCCACTTGACTACTGAGCTACACCCAATCCCAAAATTTTGATTTTTAATATGAAGGATTCTTGTACCCAGTTTTTCAGAAAACTGATGCAGATGAACTGATATTTGAGATGCTTGGATGGAAACTACAGAGAGACTTGAGCATGTAATTTGAAGTGTAGTGCCTGACAGAGTCAGTAATGTGTGACTAGCATGAGTAAGTGTCGGACCCCAGACTTAAGTTAAGCTTGCTCACTGGGGAATGCTAGACGGGAGTGTGGAAATCACCATCTCTTTGGTATTTTCTCCTTTCTTCCTTCACCCTGAGTAAGTGCACTCTTAGAAATGTATCGTATGAGGTTTTACTGTGGGACCATCACACACAGCCAATACTCTGATGTGTCACTGAAAGTACTCTTATGGCACCATCACTGGAGGGAAACTTGTGATTGAACACATCTTTATGTAGCACAGAACTATATTATTATTCTACCTCCTTACCATTGGTGTATGTTCAAGATGCTCCCCTAACGCCCAGTACTTGTCTAGTACTGAACACTGGTGCTGGATCACTTCTCGAAATTGAGTCTCTCCATATCCACTGAGGGTTTTTTTTTTTTAAATGTGAATGAACAAGGGAAGTAGAAAAAAGGAAAACCATTCCATATTAGTAACATTTAAGACAATTAACGTTGTAATATATACCTGGAGATGGAAGGATTTGAGGAGATTATCAAAAGCATTTTTCAAAGAAAAATTGGTAATAGGTGTGGTTTATGTCTGTATTCCTATCATTTGGGAGGCTGAGACAGGAGGATAGTGAATTTGACACTGTCAGTTTGGGATTCAGAGTGAGACCTCAAGAAAGAGGAAGGAAAGTGGGAGGCAAGATTGGGAAGGGGGAGGGAGCAAGATGGGTGGAGCAGGAGCACACACATGCTCAGAGCTGAACAAGGAGCATAAACTGACTGTGCCACATTTATATTTCTACTTAGCTCAGAATGAGACCTGGTTTGTGCTCCATTTACTAGACTATTAAGTATATTCATCTGTGAATTTGTAACAAGCAAGTGGATGCCAATATTTCTCATGTATTTATAGAATGCTCAGTCATCTCGGCACGAAAGGATTTCTACTGCATATACATGCACCTAGCACAGTCAGCTGTTGATTTAGGCGTTTCTTCAGTTTACAGTTATTTAGAAGAATTCTCTCGTTCTCGTGGTGGTGTTCTTTACCCCAGTTTCCGTTATCTTCCTGCCCTTCGCTGTGCCAGTCCTACCTGCCTGACAGATGCTTCTAACATTTCCGTACAAATCACCAATTAGTTATGAGTGCCTCCAGTGTTGGTCCCAGTCCGACTGTCACTCTTTGGTCCCAGTGATCCTGTCATGTGTCTTCCTGTGTGTCAGGAAAGCAAGGAAAAGTTTCTCTGAACAGTGGCTAACTCCTGCCACATTGTTCAGAAAATGACAAAACCAATCTTTACCCTCACCAACAATGTATAACTAGTTTTTATTTCAGATTTTTCCAAAGTATGGTATTTTATAATATTCTGCATTTTACATTTTTAAATTAAAATTTCCTTATTTTATGTGTATGAGTGTTCTACCTACCTGTATATCTGGGCACCATGTGTGTGTCTCATGCCTGCAGAGGCCAGAAGAGGGCATCAGATTCCCTAGGACTGAAGTCATAGTTACAAGTGCTGTGTGGATGCTGGAACCTGAACCCAGGTCCTCTTGAAGAGCAGGCAGGGCTCAATCTCTGGCCTGTCTCTCCAGTCCTCATTTTACTATTTTGACAGCTGTTAAAAAGGGTGGTTTTATTTTACTAAGAGATTGATCATTTCTGAATATCTTTGCCTAGCAATTTAGGTTTACTTTTGCCTATCTTATATTTCTTGTTGATTGCCTATTTTTTTGAATATTCAGTATCATAATTTCAATCTATTGATTTTGATGATGGTGCAAAAATCCTTAACTTTAATCTTAAATCTATCAAAGTTTTGACTTTGTGGGTAGTAGGGAATCTTTCCTAATTTAGAGATAAAAAATACTTCTTAGAAAATTTCCTTCTAGTTATTTTATCTTTTATCCTTTGGCCTCTTATGTGTATGGTGGTCAGCCCTGAACACAATGGGGCCTCTTTTATTTGTTTCACTTGTCTGTTTGTTGTTGATTTGTTGTCTCATATAGGAACACAAGACAGTGTGCTGACATTGTGCTAATCCTCCTCCCAAGTGCTGAGACTATATGCATGATCTACCACGCTTGGCTGGATATAGTGTTTCTTTTTTAAGGATAAGCAGTGGGTAGGACTGGGGCTGATCCTGTATTTTACTAGTTGTCTTAACTTGACCAAGTGACTTACCTTTGCTAATCTCAGCATTGAAGTGGGTAAATGAGGTTTATGAAGCAGTATATTTATTATGTTTTAAGGGTCTGATAAATGCTACTTTAAATTTTATGCATTTGCTTTAAATACACCTCGTATCAGTTATCTATTTCTTATCCATTTTTAACTAATGTAACTACTACCTGAAAGGATATTACTAGGAAATGCATTCACTGTAGCTTTGGCCTTGAGTGTTGTCCAGCTCTGGCAGGAGTAATAGACTAGTACATTATGTGTCTAAAGCTTCCATATGGAATTACTGTATGAAAATTTACATGGAGGCTTCATCCCTCCCTCCTTCTCTTTCTCCCTAGCACATGCATATGTGTATGCATGCACGTGTGTGGGCACTTTACATGAGCATCAGTATGTGGGTGCATGTGTGTGTTGTACATGTGCCTGAGCACATGAGTGTCAGAGGAGTAGATTAGGTGTCTTTATCTGCATTAGTCATCTGAGGCAGGGTCTCTCACTGAGCTGACAGCCAGCAAGCCTGGGATCATTCTGTTATCTGCCCTTTGCCTCCTGCACAGCACTGGGTCACAGGCACATCCTATGCCTTCTCCTTTAAATGTTGATGTTGGGATCCAAACTCAGAACTTCAAGCTCGTTCAGCAAGCATGCTTATCCCGGAGACATCTCCTCAGACCCCTGGAGCATTAGATTATGCTCCTTAAGGTGTGTCTTTTAGCTCAGGAGGATAATTTTGGACTCGGTTCTTGAGGTGAATTATATGGGGATATACTGAAACACTTTTGTGTTACTGTTGACATGGAATTCAGAAATAACATACTACTGTCACTGTTACTCTGTTTCATAAATTAAAAAAAAAACAAAGCCCAAGGGATCCAAACTGTACATTCCATATTTGAGAAGTTTAAGATGCATGGAGCCCACTGTTTTTTATACATTCATTTGGCTTTGCATACTTTGAAGATGCAGATATTTTACTGTGTTCCTATGGCTTAGACCAGAAACAATACCAAGACAGAAGTTAAAACCATATGTGAGTATGTAGGCAAGCTTTAAGAAGTGTATTGAGATACTATTGTATGGGTAAGGTATATTCTTGTACATTTTGGCAAGGTCTGCTATTCCTGTGTGCTTATATAACTGCCAGTACCATGAGTATGGGAGTGTCTCTCTCATCCCTAGAAGTTCCCTGGTGCCCAATGGCAGCCAGTCCTTCCCACTTCTGGCCCTGTGAATCAATGGTCTGTCTGGTTCTGCTTACTGGGGGTTGGACTTCTTGTTGCTAGAATCTCAACCAGGAAATGTGTACTCCTTGCTTTAGTCTTCAATTTGTTTTGCATGGTGTTCTTGGAATTTGTATTGCCCGTACTTCATCCTTTGGGATTGCTGAGTAGTATTCTAGTATATGAATATAATATGATTTATATTGCTATTCACCTAAACTTGACCTATTTATTTTGATTATTTGTGGGCTTGCTGTAGTTAACCCTGCACACACACACACATACACACACACACACAAACACACACACACATACAGATTTTATGGGACCATATACTGACATTGCTCCTGTACACTTAAAAGAATTGCTGGGTCATTCACCAGGCAAATGGCTAACTTGATAAGAAACTGCCCACCTAGAAAGTGCTTGTCACTGTTATGCCTTGGGCTGTCATGGATGAGTTCTGCCCCACCGTGTTGTTGCAGAAGTTCGCTTGGTTTGGGTTAGCTGCTCTCATGGGTGTGGCCATGCTTTGGTTTGCATTTCGCTGGTGACTAACGGTATGGGAAGAAATTAAGTTATATATTGGTCACTTGCTGTTTTCTTTCATCAAATGCTTTTCAAATCATGTGTCTATTTTTTTTAGTTAGATTTTGTCTCTCAGTGATTGAATTGATAGGACTGCATTTTCTGGATTCTGGTTCTTTGTTGGGTATAAGTATTTAAAAGACTTTAACCTTTTCTGGAGTAGTCTTTAATTTTCAGTGTTTAAGTTTTAAATTTAAAGTTAAAATTTAAGTTTAAAATTTTGTTATCAGTTTATGGTTTCTTTTAGGCCTTATTCCTCGATCAAAGTGAAAAATTACCTAAATATCTTTGAAGTTTAAAGCATTAACATTGGTCTATGATCATTTTATAGTAATCTTTGTCCATATTCTGTTTTGATTTTGACCTATAAGTGCCTGAATCTGTATTTAGTAATTTTCAAGAGACAAAATAAAATTTAAAAAATCAAACCTAATCCTTTTCCTTTTCTGTTTTCTTTGTGGCTAGTGTATCTGTAGGCACATGAGTCTGCATGTGTGCCTGTGGAGTCAAGAGGCCACTACTGGCATTAGTTGATTGTCACTATGTTTTTGAAGCAGGGTCTCTCACTGAACATGAAGCTCCCTGATTTAGTGAGGCTGGCTCCAGAATTCCTTTTGTCTTTGCTCTCCAGTGCAGAGATTATAGGAGGGTACCACCGTGACCTCAAGCCTTCCTTAAGCTTCGGTCCCAGAGAAGGCTGCCAAGGGGAGCCAGTGGGTAGGTAGCATGTGACTGTTAGCTGCCGCCTCTCCTTCCCTCATGCTGTGGAGAGCCCAGCGCTGCTCCATTCACACTGCACACTGGTAACATTACACAGGCTTCTAAACCCGCTACTCAGCTTGAGTTCACCGAGGGACACATTTTCTTTGCCAAGAGTGTGTGATCATGATCATGCTGATTCTTGGTTTTGAATCTTTCTCCTTGACAAGCTGGCCAGTGCATTTGTTTACAGGTGCACACACACATCTCATGTTCTAAAGGATGCACTGTCACTAAATCACATACATCTCATTACTTCTAACCTTTCCATTCCTTTTTGTTATTGATTTTCTTTGAAAAGTCTGTTAGTGCTTATGTATATTGCTTTGGAGTGGTTTGCTTTGAGACAGGGTTTCTCTGTGTACCCTTTGGTTGCCCTGGGATTTACTCTGTAGACCAGTCTGGCCTTGAACTCAGAGAGATGTGTCTGCTTCTGCCTCCTGAATACTGGGATCAAAGGTGTATTCCACCTGGCTTGGTTTTGTTTTTAAGTGTCTCATATTTTTATATCTCCTTGAAATATGACTATCTTGTACATTGTACATATAAATATATACTATCTTTTGATTTGGTATCCATGAGTACAATTATAGGAAGAAAGCATGAAGTGTGGGTTAGAAGTCTTGGGTTATAACTGTAAATTTGAAGTTATTTGGCCTATGGAATTTATTTAAGCCTACATGTGATTTCTGTGGAGTTAATATGGTATATTAATGTGCACCATGCAGGAAGACAGAAACCAAAGGTGCTTATTGTGAGGAGAAAAAGCATAGGAATTAAACTCAGGAATCTAGTCCACCCACGTGCAGAGAGGACAGTGCTTAGAGCTGAGTCTTTAAGGGTGTGCATAGCTGTCCTGGGGAAGCTATTAAGGAATGATATTCCATGCAGAGGGACGACTTGTGTGGCTAGTGCATGAGGCATGTGTTTCTCTATACAGGGCTTGAAAGACATTCGTACTTGAGCCGTGTAGGATGAAAGGATGAGGGAGAAGCTGGAGCATTAGCAAGCAACAACCGACTTTGAATTCTGCCTTGGGAGTGATGTGAACTGCGGTGGTCGTGAAGCAAGGACTTGTAATGTTTGTGCCAGTCACCATTTAAGGTTTCTTTATGCAGTAAATGCTAACATGTTTGCGTTACTAGAAGTAGGAAACACTGTGGGACTAGAAGCCAACCTCTCCTTTCCCAACTTGCTTAGCTAGTCTGATCATGCTGACAGGTCCACGTCTCAAGGTGGTCAAGTGGTCCTGTCCCTACCGTCCTGTCCCTCTCAGTCAGGATTATGACTTGTTAGGAGCTTACATAGATCCGTGTTGGTAGCTCAAACTCACATACCAGTTGTAGTGAAATTGCAC
This sequence comes from Montemys delectorum, assembly GCA_019843815.1. Taxonomy (NCBI): domain Eukaryota; kingdom Metazoa; phylum Chordata; class Mammalia; order Rodentia; family Muridae; genus Montemys; species Montemys delectorum. The sequence continues at coordinate 26,371 of JADRCD010155643.1, read as the reverse complement.
TCTGTTCCTATAGGGAATTGTATGCTTTGTTTTTTTTTTTTTTTTCCTTTCCAAATCAAATCACAATTCCAACAAATGTTGTTGTGATTTGTTTACAAACCTCTTGAATGAGATATTTCTACCACCATTAATGATGGTTTTTCCAAAGACACAGTACTCTGCACTCTTGATTACTAACTCATTCCTGGGTTTTTGGGTTGGTTGTTTTGTTTGTTTGTTTTTCAACTTGATACAAACTTGTCATCTGGGAAAATGGAATCTGTTGGCCTATGGGCGTATCTATATGATTTTCTTAATTAATAATTGGTGTGGGAGGGCCCAGCCTATTTCAGGCAGTGCCACTCCAGGCTGAGAAAGCCAAGGAGACCAAGCCAGTGCTCCTCCATGGCCTCTGCTTCAGCCTCTGCCTCCAGGTTCCTTTTTTGGCTTTCCTCCATGATGAACTGCAAACTATAAGCCAAATAATAAACCCTTCCTCTTCAAATTTCCTTGGCTCAGAGTAGTTTAGCATAGCAACCGAAAGCAAGATAAAAACATGATTTCTGCAATTTAGTAATGTCTCTGAATAAAATCCCTGTGACCCTCTCACTGTGCTTTGATATTGATCCTCACATATTTAACTACAATTAGGCATTTCCCATCTTTTTTTCTAATTAATTAATTTCTTTATCTATGTTAAGGCAGACTTTTGCTATAATCTAGCCTAGTCTTGGTACAAACCAGTAATCTTCCTGCCTCGTCCTCAGAGGCACTAGGACATAGGTATGACCCGTAATGTCTACCCTGTTCTTGTTGTTTCATACTGTCACGGTCCAGTGTCTGATTGCCTGTGACAAAGGAAAGTAATAAGTGAACTAGCTGCTTTATTATTTGGATTAAATTAGCTAGGCATTTAAAAAATCTTCCAGTTCGAAAAAAATTAAAAATTTACATTAATGCTTTGTATTCAGTATATTACAACTCAGACTTGTATGTTACTCTTTTTTCTAAATAGAAAGAATTCAGGCTGAGTGTGGTAGCACTGGCCTTTAACTCCAGCACTCTCATACAAGGCAGGAGGGTCATGAATTTAAGGCCAGCTGTGCCTGACAGTAAGGCTTTGTCAAAGAAAAACAAGGACGTTAAAAGGCAAATTCCTTTTGAAGGTGTACTGTATGCTGCAAGACACATTAAAGCCAGTGCCTTTTAAAGGATCATGTATTAGGGAAGTACACGTTTAGCATGTCTTGACCTCCTACTTTAAGACTTTGTACATGAAGATTAGTTTCTTATTTATGAGTGCATGTGTTTCTCTAAATATCCCGCGTGGTCCAGTTTATATCAGTAAAGGGCACTTACCTTCAGTATGTTACTATCTACTGGGTGATGATTGAGCAGCCTCACAATTTGTAGTGCTCCATCCTACTTCACTTTGTCTTGTGTTTAACTTGGCGTGTGTGTCCTGTGGCAGCTGTGAAAGTGAAACTGGGTGCTTCTCAAGTGCCTGAGACCCCAACTTCCCTAAAGCTGGCTGGTTTCTTTAGTAGGAAGTACCATCTTTCTCTCTCTTACTGTCTTAACACATGCAGAGGGGTTTTATAGTGCCAAGTTCAAACATGGCTTAGTGCAGTCTGGGGCAGAAAGGCTGCTGGTTCTTTACAGTACAGCAGGCACGGGCACGGGCACGTGGTGGAGAGCAACAAGATGCTGGCCTTCCCAGGGTGCAGCGCCACCTTCGCCCTCATCTTGTTCTTTTCTGCCTGACCTCTATGGAGCCTGGAAATGGCATGGGTTTACAGCAGAGTCCTTGCTGCTTTCACTACGGTGATCAGGACAGAGGGAGGGGAGGTGTAGGAAGGACAAGAGGACACAGAATGGTAAATGTGGGTGAATGTAGACATATGCTGAGTAAAACGTGGGATGAGGGTAACATTATTGATTAGCTGAAGACCTAGAAATAGTGTAACCTAAGACGGAGGGAAATGGGGGTGAGAATAAACATTCATTATGAAAAACGTAAGCAGGGGAAGAAAGGAAGCATGATAAATAGCAGTGGTTAGCAGTGATAACTGCAGGTCCACTGACAGAGCATGCACGGTGCACACACACTGACAGTCAGTACAAGCTAGTTGTATAGAATAAAGTAGAAAAGTCCCATTTGATGCTCATGACAAGCAGCATTTCTTTAAGAAACATGTATAGTAATAGTCACTGAGAGAGACAAAGCTTTGACTGTATTGACTTGGAGATGATACTGATTTCCAGCATCAGTTAGCTACACAAAGGCAATACAATTTTAAATTGACACAAAGCTAATATACCTTTAAAATCTAGTAAACAAAACAAAAGAATCACAAAAGAAATTCCCAAATCCATTATTATTGTGGGTGGTTTGAAATAATTTCTTAGTAGGTGTTGGAAGAGCAGAGAAAAATCAACAAGAAAAAACATTTTAATAAGAGGGTTTACATGCTTGATGTAATGGGCAGGTCTAGAGCACTGTATCCCACAACCACAACATTCTTTTTGAACACAAAGAATATTTAATCCTGGTCAAATACAACCATTTTTATTAAAAACTTGGCCTATGTTCACAGTGCCATTAATTTAGATATAAGTGATGTTTGCTCTTGAATAGCTTGTGACTCAAAGAAACATAAGGGAAATTAGAAAATGTCTGTTAGCAGGAAAGCACTGTCCAGACTCCTGAATGCTAAAGGAACACATTCTGTGAATTTGTAGACTTTTAACAGTTGCTTTGCAGCATTAGAGGCTGAAGAACAATAGTCATATACTTTTGAGAACTAAAAAGGAGTAATGTGATATTCTTCTCGTGGACATAAAACAGAGGGCCGGGGAGATGGATAGCTCAGTGGGTAAAGGGCTTACTGTGTGAGCACCAGGACCCCAGTTCAAATTTCACCACCTATGTAAAAGCCAAACATGGTCGTGCAGACCTATAACCCAAGGCTAGGTGACAGAAACAAGAAGATCTTGGGGCCTGTACTGGCTAGTTTTGTGTGTCAACTTGACATGGGCTGGAGTTATCACAGAGAAAGGAGCTTCAGTTAGGGAAGTGCCTCCATGAGACCCAGCTGTGGGGCATTTTCTCAATTAGTGATAAAGCGGGTAGGGCTCCTTGTGGGTAGTGCCATCCCTGGACTGGAAGTCTTGGGTTCTATAAGAGAGCAGGCTGAGCAAGCCAGGAGAAGCAAGCCAGCAAGGAACATCTCTCCATGGCCTTTGCGTCAGCTCCTGCTTCCTGACCTGCTTGAATTCCAGTCCTGACTTCCTCTGGTGATCAACAACATGTGAAGGTAAGCTAAATAAACCCTTTCCTCCCTAACTTGCTTCTTGGTCATGATGTTTGTGCAAGAATAGAAACCCTGACTAAGACTGGCCTCACTGCCCAGTTTGTCTAGCTTAGTGGCAAGCTTCAGATTCAGTGAGAGACCATACTTCGAAAAAGAAGTTGGAAAACAATATGACAGTGGCTCTAGACCTTCCTAATGCTAAGACTCTTTGCTACAGTTCCTCAGGGTATGGTGACCCCAACCAAAAACTTTATAACTGTGACTTTGTCACTGTCATGAATCATAGTGTAAATATCTGATATGTGACCTTGTGAAAGGGTTGTTCAACCATGAGAGGAGTCATGACCCACACTGCAGTAGAGGGCAATGCCACCTGCCAGCATCTGGCTTTCATATGTACACAATGAACTCATGGTACACCTGTCCACACAGACATGCACACACACATCCTCAAATAAAGTAGAAATAATAAAGATGGGGTCTATAGCAATGAACTAGAGAATAAAATGGCCAGGAAAGTCCAACAGTGCAGCTGATATAGTAGGATTGACTAAAACTTATGGGAGCTGACCTGTGAGTGCTAGCAAGATTGAGCAAAGCCAGGCCATCTATAGGATCTGGGATGAATATGGTGACATGACTGTGAGTGTGTCAGGAAGGATCAACTGCTGACCTCAGTGTGTGAGCTTAAGTTGAGATAATTGAATGTGTGGGTCAGAAGGACAGAGTTGGGAAACTTGTAGAAAATTGAAGACTTAAACCACAGAAGAAAAATCTTCTCACAGAGAGAAGTGCCAACTAGACAGTCTTACCAAGAAGTTCTACAAAACATCTAGCAAACACCGAGTCTCATCCTGCAGGATGGGGATAAATAGCTCATAGCATATTTTATGAATCTAGAAGAAAAGAATGAAAAATGAAGAATACCCTCAACCCAAACCTAGACACAAAAGCACATGAACAGTACTGAGTTTGACCTGGCAATATATGAGAAACACATCAGAGCCATGCTGAGTTTATTCAGGAAGTTCAGAATCGGTCATAAGGATCAGCTAATGTAATTATTACATCACTACTTAAAGGGATGAATTGTGAGCATCTCGTTAGATCCATTCTTTTGACTATCAGTTAACTCTGACTTTGTATTTAATAGATCATTTTCTGCCTCTGGCTGTGAAGTAACCCAAAGATGCTTTCATTTATTTTAGGTAATACAAGAATTTTTAATTCTTTTATATTCTTCTAAATAGTAAATTTATATGATTTCTACCTTCATGTCTTCTTTTTAGTAAGTATATTTTATAAAGGTGTAAAAAGACATTACCTTACCATGTTCCATTTTTCTAATTTAAAGCATGTATGGTATCTTTCATTATTCCTTTTGTATTTGTGAGAGTCACCTTTTCAAAATCTACCATTTCCTTTTGGGTTCTGCTCATCCAGTGACCATTTACCATCCAGCATTATTAGAAACACTCTCAGCATATTAACTCATTTATTCTTCATTGTAACATGGCTATCCCTGTTCACTAGGTCTTGCTGCCTCCAGCATTTCTGTTTGAGGAGAAGGTAGATGGATGTTGCTGACACCAATGAGAAGCAGTATAGGAGAAGATGAGAACGTTGTGTTTGAGGCGATAGTGAGTTTACTGAGACAGAGGGAGAAGAAAGAAAGGACAAAACACAACAGACGAGAATGGCTAGTGTGGTCACTGTGCCTTCCTCGAGAAGGACGAGCATGAACTCTAACCTGAGCCCAAGGCTTTATCACACTGACACAGTAAGATCAGACAGATGCAGCCTTGTGTGTGCTGTGCATTGTTGTACACACACATTGACTAGTTTAATTCACACAGCCATCATAGATAAAGAGTTCAGAATGTGTGTTCTATGAGAAAAGGAACGTGTGTTTTGTCTTCTGTACTTGTAGTCCCTGTGCCTGGTACAGGATGGGCTGAGATTCCATTCAGTCAGTGAGCAGCTATGCAGGGTACATGTGGCTATTCTCATTGTGAAGATGTCTAGGAACTGGCAGGGACTTCCCACTTGTTCAGCTAGGAAAGGAGAGTAGCCCAAGCTATGGGGTGGCAAGACCAAGGGACTCTGGGACTAGAACTCCTGTTGTATCACATGGAAATGAAGAAAGAAGGGGAGAGAAGATATTGGGCTTCATGTGTTTTTGAAGTGAGATTAGAGTGATAACAGAGCCAGATGTTGGAAAAAAGAACATTGTTATAGGTGCTGTGTGGATATCTTTGAGCATCATTATAGGTGCAGCATTGTTGTAGGTACTGTGTGGGTATCTCCGTAGATGCTAAACAGGCTTAAGGATGGAGGATCAGGATCCAGGCCTCAAGAATGTATTTAACTTAAGACGTGTAGATAAGGAACAGTGGGGCATAACATACATGCCTCATTTTCTTTCTGAAAATTACTTTTTGAACATAGGTTGATGTTAGATTTGGCTTGCTAAAAAGACTGAAGTAAACTGAGTTTGATATTACTTATTTTCATTTATAAATAAACTTGCTGTGAAAGTTTAAAAAGTATTCAAAATCTCTAAATACATGAGTTTTTAAATTTTATCTGATAAGGCAACTATACATAAAGTATAAAATTTAAAAGTTAGGTCTCACAGAAAAACTAAAAAATGATCTCACTTTCTCATACGGTAATGAAGCAGACTTTTGTCTCTGGCAGCACACCACAGCCCTTTTGCTTGGTGGCTGCGTGTTCCAAGGAGGGAAGTTGCCTTTGTTCTTCCACCCATTGGCCCCTGCCCACCGCGCTGGGGCATGCTCCTGGAACCCTTGCTGACCCCTACCTCTGACTCCCTGGAGTCTCTTTTTGGATACTTTGTATTTGAAGTTCTTGAGAGTTTCTTTTTACTTTATATAGTGACATAAGGTAGAGTAAAATTGGTGTTATACTAAGCTATACTTAGTATTTTAAGTTTACAGTTTTTAAAATGTTTCCAAAACTTAATTAAAGTTCTATATCCAAAGAGTTACTCAGTGTGATGGGGTTTTTTGTTTTATCTTATTTTTTATTTAAAGCTTTGATTCTTTCCCCATATTATGGTAGCATTGCATTGCAATGTGCTAACTTAAAATATTTTCCTTCATAGAAATATAAAAATGTGTTAAACCTACTCTTTTAATAATCTATCATGTTGATGTAAAGAACAGCTTTGTGTTTGTGGAATTTTTAATTTGATGATTGTACAATTCTGTGTTGTCCCACAGCTTTCTACCACTCTATAAATTATGTTTTGAAAATCATTGTCCAAATAAGTGTTTGTGTAATAAGTTTGGAGAGAGTCCTCAAAGGGTATTTTCATCCTTTAAGTCATGGCGGCAGCTGAATTCCATACCCTAATAGACCTTAGCACAGGAGCCATGGCTGCCCCAAGTCTAACTTCACCTTACTATGTTGCTGTAAACCTAAATGGTTGTCAAATCCCATGTAGGATTGATGTTTACTGAATGTTCCTTGAGGTGGAACATAAAACCTAGACTCAGTCTGCCACAATCCCAGTTTTCACCCTTTTCTGTCCCATAGAGGCTGTTGGAGGGGCTGGCAGTCAGTCCTTCCACAGGACAGTCTGACCAGTGTCAGTGGCTTTGCTGCCTTGTCCACCAGTCTTCTCTATGCAGCACCGCTAGGAGGTCTAGCAGCTTCCTGAACTGCAAAGCAGACGAGATGAGTTGCTGGTCTGTGCTTACAGTTCCAATTTGACCCAAGCCCCTCCTGCCATGGAGTAGAGCCATTAACTGCATGCCGTATGTATGATGGCCGTGGGTGCTAAGCATGCAACCATCCCACTATTCCTTTACCAAGAAACCAGGTTAGATCTTATTAGTAGAAGCTGCTTTGCTCATATGTACATATGATACATATATTCTTATAGGTACTGTATTAACATATAGAGATTTTATGTTTCTGTGTACATTTGGTAATTTTAATAGTTTGCACTCTCAAGTATCATGTACTTAACATATATAAGTAAATAATATTTGTTATTTTTAGGTGAGGGTTGGAGCCCTGTGAAGGGTGAAGGGTCGGAGGGGTGAGGGGTTAGGGGTTGGAGGGTTGAGAGGTCAGGGCTTGGAGGGGTGAATGGTGAGGGGTTGGAGGGATGAGGGGTGAATGCTTATAGGTGAGAGAGGTGAGGAGTTGGCCGGGTTGGACTGGTGTGGAGTGATCTTGGAGCACTGAGATGAGAGGTTGGAGGTGTGAGGTGAGGGCTGGTGCTGTATGAAGCGTTGGTTGGATGTGAGTTGGTGTGAAGTGAGGGTGGAGCAGAGATCAGCTGTAGCTACGTGTGTGGTTATGCAGATGTTCACAGATGTTCATACAGGATTCTGCACTCAGCACTTGTCATGTAGTAGTTCATTCTCAGGGCTCTTTTACATCACTGTATATATTGAGAACTGCATTTAATTGAAGAGCAAAATATAAACATTTTGAGAGATGAAAACAGATGGAGGTTGTATTACACAATTCAATAAATCCTTTTAAAGCTATTTAAGATGGGAACCTTAATTTTCCCTCTCAGACACAAAGCTTGGGTACCCTAGAATTGTTTTCCTTCTCTATATATTGGTGCTTGACTTGTCTGCTAGGCACAAGTATTTTCCGGAAGCCTTGACATCTTCCCAACAGAGTTAAGACCAAACCAAAGCAAGCTAGGCTACCCAGGAGGCCCCTGTTCTCTAAGCAGGAGTGGGAAACCTGCCCACTGAGGTGTTCGGTGGCAGTAGTCAGAAAGGAAGGTGTTTCAGGAAGTCCACTAGCAGAGACAGCTCACACACCTGTGGGGATATTTTGCTAAGAAGGAATCAGATATTCTACATTCCCAGTGTTTAGTGCAATGCTGGGAAAGTCAGAAAGTTTCTCACGTGCAGCTCACAAAGATGAGAACACATTGAGAAAGATTTAAGAGAAAGACAAATGCAATAAGGATTCTTAAGTGGGAAAGGACCTTAGAATTCATGTAGGGTGATTCATGTTGTAGAGGGAACTGAGGCTGGGAAGCAGCAGCTGCCACTTCCTTCCTGCATTTGGCTGGTTAGCAGAGGGACAATCACGGTTGGGGACCATGTGGCAGAGAGCTACCAGTTGTTGCCCCTGAAGCTCCTGCACTGTGCTTCCCACCCCACCTGTGAGGAAAGGCCCTGTCAGTGTCCATGTGGAAGGCTCTGTGCTGTCTGTAGAAACAGTCAGAAGACATTGCTCATGATGCTTTCTAATAAATGAGTAGTTTTTCAACATTCCAGTTACAGAGTGGCAGGGGAAAGCTGAAAGCTGATGTGTGGAAATGGTCAACATGCAGGAGCCTGAGGGAAGCACAGCGTCTTTTCAAGGCACCTTAGCCGATGCCTGGCCAGTCTGTATGACAGACTAGCCTTGGAGATAATAGTGTTTCTCTTATTTACTTTCAAATGTGTGTGAGATGTGTCTTGTGGGGGTGCGCTTACCCTGCACACATGTGGAGGACAGCACACAATTAGGTGGTGTTGACTTTCTCCTTCCACCTTCATGAGGGCTTGGAGCTCCAACTCAGGTTGGTAGGCTCCGGTGTGAGCCCTTCCATCTGCTGAGCCATGGCACCAGTCTCTAGTGCTTCTTAATGAATACAAAGTGAGACTTGTGTGTCTAACTTATTTTTTCTTTTTGAAGTAAAATTTGCATCTTAATGTTATCAATATGTATTGAAAAAGCAAAGAGTGAGCAGGTACTGAAGAGTACAGTGAAGTCCAAGGCAGAAAGAACTGCATCCGGAATAGTCCTTCTTCACTGCCCTTTAGTGTGTTTTCTCTCTCATGTGCAAAGGAAAATTAATAGATCTTGTTAGGTTATACATAAATATGATTTCACCCATAAAAGCATGATCATACATGTTTAATAAGTTATCATTCTCAGAATATACTTCTGCCAACTCAGCCTTGTGCTTGGAGTTACTCTGAGCCTGCAGGTTTTAGGTAAGCTCTCTGAGGGAGGCTTCAGCAGAGCAAGCCCTGGGCGAGGGAGGCGCCATGCTGTAAGTCAGAGCACTTCTCAGAATTTGTAGCAGCACACCGCTCCTTTCTCCTCAGGCTCTCAGTACAGTCTCTGTGTAGACCAGGATGAGGAACTGGAAATCAATCTCTGTACAAAGCAGGATGATGACCTCAGAACCCCCTGCCCTTGTCTCCTAGGTGCTGAGGTCAGAGGCACTCACTGCTCTGCAGTTTCCGAGAACGTCTTGTAGAGCTTTCTGTTGAGCTGTTATAGTGTAGACATGAGGTCTGTCTTTAGGAAACTTACTATATTTCTTATTTTTGATCTTACAAGCTGATAGGAAGAAAATTAATTATCTAATGCTAGTTTTAGTCACAGTATGTCTGGGGATGTAACCAAGTGGAATAATACTAATATAATATGCACAGGACCCTAGATATTACCCCCAGGACTGAGAAAAAGGTTTTCACGTGCATATGGAGGCCAGGGCTCAACCTTGTGTATTCCTTGGGAGCCATTCTAGATTTTTAGATAGTCTCCATTTGGATCTGCGATTCACTGATTAGACTAGGTTGGGGGACTAGTGACTCTTAGGGATTTGCCCACCTCTGCTTCCCCACTGCTGAGATTACAGGCACACATAGCAGGAACACCCCTGGCCAATAAGTTTAGTTTTATGTGTCTTCTTTTTTAAAATATATTTTAACTGAATAGAAATATTTCAGCTTCCCCCTTTCTCTTCCCTCCCTTCAACCCATCCTGTGTCTCCATCACCCCTCAGGTTGTTGCCCCTTTTTCTTGTATTATTATTGTTATGTGAGTGTGTACATATATATGTATTCATGTACACAGATACAAACTTCTATGTGCATTTTTATTGTTTGTGTTGGTTTCAGGGCTGATCACTCTGCAGTGGACAAGCAGTAAAGAGGCCTAGCTCACGGCGAGGCTGACTCTGCTCAGTTACTAGCTCACGGCGAGGCTGACTCTGCCCAGTTACTAGTTGCCTGTAGTTGTTTCTCTAGAGGAGAGACTGTGAAAGCTACCTCCTTCCATGTGATGGTACTCACTGTTATTGCCATCCTTCTGGTCATGTTTCTGCCTTCTTTGTAGGAGAGACTAGAAAGAACACATTCGAGTCTTCTGGCCTGTATCTCCTTTTTACCCCTCTCCCATGGTATTCCCTAAGTCATAGATACAGAGATGTGATATAGATGTACCTATGGGGTTGGGCTCATGACGACCTGTGGACCTTTCCATTGTGTTGAATTGTGATCTCTGTGATCGTCTCTGCGTGCTGTTCAAAGAGGCTTCTTTGATTAGGAGTAGTAGCTACAGTTACCTGTGGGTGTGAGGATAACATGTACAATGGAGTAAGGAATTCTCCTCTAGCAAACTGATGGTAGTAGCTTGTTTTCCAGGGACCATGAAGCTAGTTGGGTTTCCTCCTGTTGGGTGTGCCTTAAGTCTAATTAGACAGCTGTCGGTTACCACCTACATGTGAATGCCACACTAGGGTTAGGTACTCCTATGGATAGCTGGCCTTGCAAAAGCATTGCAGCTGTGTAAGACTGGTTGGTTGCTTCCCTTCCTTGGCAGCTTGCATAGTATTTTCTGGTATCATGGAGGCTAGACACAGCAAAGAGACTTTCAGGTCAGATCCAATTTGAATCATTCAAGTTTTGTGTCATAGGAACCTATCCTTGACCCCTGGTAGGCAACTAAGGGCTAGCTACATCAGTGGTCTGTATTGTTGTCAGAATCTCCTGGACTACCCTGACCTACTATGTAAAAGGAGAGTGCTTGTGCATAGCTGGCACTGAGGTTTTTCTTAGTCTGTGGTTCTCATGGTAAGCAACCCAAGTAGCTTAGCTCTGTGTGTGTGTGTGTGTGTGTGTGTGTGTGTGTGTGTGTATGTGTATACCACACTTAACCCATATTGTGCATACCTTTACGTAAACCATGTCTTTTTAAAGCCATATATTTTGTGCACCATCTCTGGCATCCTTGAGGCTTTACCAAATAACCTTGAAGTTATTTGTTCCTGGACCCTTCTCCATTTGTATTGAGGGGAGGAGGGCAACAGGTCAACTGACTTTTTATGTGGGTCCTGTTGAAATCCCAACTTGGGCCATGACAAGCACATTACTTACTGAGCTGCTTCCCTATATCTTACAGAATGAAGATCATTTTCTTCTCATATATATTTAACACCTCTTTAAAATATAAGATTCTACCAATATCTGTGTGAATCTTAATGTAACAGAATCTATTTGATTAGAATAGATCCTTAAATTTTTATCCACAGATACCCCTTGACATTGAAAAGTGTCTTTTAAACTAAAACTCCATAAACATTTCATATTGCTCCATTGTAATTGTTTGGTGGGTGGTGGCACCTCTCCTTACTACCATAGACACACTATTTTCCATCATCAACACTTGACATGACATCTACAGGATTAGTGGGGATGTGTAGCAAATGTTGCCAGAAATGTGGTTTTAATCGTTGTTGTGCCATGTACTGGGTAATGGATCTCTTATTTGGACCACACCACCCTCATTATGACACACAGGTGGGTTCTCGCTGCTCTACAGCCCCAATTCTCATTGCATAAAATACAGTTTAAGAATGGCCAGTGCTGGTGTCTTACCACCTGGTTTTTCTTGGGGAAAATCGAAGTAAGGAGAATTCAGTGTAGCCAGAGACTGGCAGATGTTAGGGAGGATGCCAGAGATGGTGCACAAAATATATGGCTTTAAAAAGACATGGTTTTTAAGCATTTATTTGTCAAGTGTGTGTATACATGTGAGATGACACCTAGGTGAAGGGCAGAGGACAACTGCAGGTTTATCCTCCCACCATGTGGGTTTCAGCATCAGTCTCAGGCCATGAGTCTTTGTCGCACATGCTCCTACACTGCTGAGCAGCTAGCTGGCCCCTTTCAGAATTTTTAACATGTTATTTATTCCCTCTTCTGTGAAGATGGAATACACATGTCACTGTAGATGTGTGGAGAGTAGAGGACAGACTTCAAGAATTGATTCTTTCTTTCCAGCATGTGGATTCCTGGTCTAAAACCTTGTGGTTTTATATCTTAGCAAAGCAGAGGTCAGGTAAAATTCTGTAGATGCTTCTGAGCATCAGGATTTTTACATACTTCCACACAGAGAAATTATAAGGAGTTATGACGCTAGAGGTGTGTAACTTCTGATGAAGTTTGTTCTTTGTAGGTTAGGTTTCAAGTTACAGAAAAACTGTACAAATACAAATTCACTTGTTCACAAAATAATGTTTTGATTTCAGGTTGAAAAATAAATATGTATTTACGCTATGCACCAGGATTGTATTATGAATATATTGTAAAATGGCTTAATCTAGCTGGCAAATGTGCTACCGCTCCACTCTTATATTGAGGAGACTGAGTCTTCCTAGCCATATTCAAATAGATGCCGTGCTGTCAGAAGCTATTCACCATGGTAACTTCTGTTTCTTAGTACATTTGATCTTAGCCAAAGATAGAGAAGGCATAGATCTTTACTTGTGAACTAAAATTTTGCTCTAATTGAACCAATATATCTCAGCCCTCCACTCCTAATGTTACATTCTAAGAAAGGATTTCTCAACCCTGTTGTAAAGTTTATTTCACCTATGTTTTAGATACTAATGTCTTATCAGGTATACAATTTTTAGACATTTTCCTACCACCTGGTAAGTTGTCTCTTCAGTCTTGCTGTGAAGATATTTTACATTTATAATCCCATTTGTTAAGTTTCTCTCATCTGTGGTTTGAACTCATGTCCTAAACAGTTATTGCCAAGGCCAGTGACAAGCCACATCTCCATTTTCTTCTCGTGTGTCTATAATTTGCAGTCTAATGTTTGAATTTGTAATCTAGTTTGAGTTGATTTTTGCACACGTGTGAGGCTAGACGCCTGTTTCCCACCTTCTACCTGAGACACGCATTCCATTTCACTGCTTATTAGGAAGGTTCTTTCTCAGCTGTGTGCTGTTAGCATCTTTATTGTAAAAACGTTGGTGTATTTGATGCCTCTTTGTTCACATTGGAGTTCAGACTAGACCTCTTTTTCTTTCAGGAATCAAGAGCGTTATTCCTGCCCTTATTCAGAGGAAGCTTAATCTTTATTAATAATTTAGAGAAGTAAGCATTATTAATGGTTGTGGGAGAAATCTGACTCTAGCTTGTCTCTGCTGATCAAGAGCCAGGACTTCCTTTCTAGAATCTTCTGTGAGATAAATCTCAACATCACTCGGCAGCAGAGATTTGTCTCCAGCAGTTTAAAATACTTAGTTATCTGTCAGACACAAATAAGAGGGCTCGTGATTAAGCATGTTTAACTCAGAGGAGTGGTTTGTTAATACCTCAAAGCTGGTCATGAAAGCTACTTGCTGATTTTGGGTCACTTAAAAATTGGCACTTTGGTCTGCTTTACAAAATTTATAATTAAAGACATAAATTTTAGATACAACACAATCTACTGTGTGATTAAGTCTTAAGCAGGCAAAACTTTATAGATTGGCTAAGGAGTGATAATCTTGCAACTTTTCATTCTTGGGGTTCACTATTGAGAGCACCCTGATAGAGTGTTAGTTAGAAATAGTGAGTTCATGGCTTGACGGAATAAATAATTCATAGAGCACAAAAGCAGCTCTTTCTCTTCACTAGTTCCTTTCTCCTCATTATGTTCACTCTCTGTCTTTCAAAGGCCCCTTTACAGCCCAAGAGCAGTTCTGTGTGAACATGGAAGGGCTCAGGCACCATTTCAGCCTCTGCTTAGCCAAGCCCGGGGGTCATGTCAGACAACGAAGAATGTCTTCAATGTGTATTCTATAGTAGCAACTGAGAGAAACACTGCTAGCCGAGGTCTGGAGGACTGCAAAGCCCGTGATAGAAGGTGCTCAACACTGCTGGCCAAATACAGTTTTACTTTTAAAACATCTTTCAGTACCTATTTTAAAAATTCTTCTAAAGTTGAATTAATCACTGAATTTTTCCTACTTTTAAAAGAAACTTTTATTACCTTAAATAAAATTATCTGGTTCAACATGAGATTTTACATTCTCTCTAATTTTTAAAATCTTCTAATCTGTGAGAAACTTGAAGATTTGTGATTTTTATGTGGAGTTCTAGCTCTTCCTACCTTTTATTACACACAAAGTAAGAATTCTGCTGTGTAGATGGTGACTCTCGGTGGCTTGCTGGCACAGGGTCCTTGCCTTGCACATGGGTGTTTGCTGATTTCGACACTGCTAGAGGTGAACTTCACCCTTAGATTTGGTTGGAAGAGTATGATACCAGAGCAGCTGTAAAAAGTGAAATTTATGTGGATTAATCACGTTCCATGGTACATTAAGACATTGGGGTTTATTAACAGACATTTAAAGGCAATGGATTGTGATCTACACCACTCACAAGGGAGAATGTCTGTGAACAGGAGTTCTGCTGGTTCTCTAGGACACAGTGCTTCGTCAGTGTGTTTGTCCTTAGACTTGAAGTGCCATAAAATGGCTCGTTTGCTAGAATTCTGTGCTCCATGCTCTATCATATGTATTTCTTCATATGATGTGGACTACAGGTTGCAGAGTCCATAGGATACAAAGCTAATCTAAATGCTGTGTTCTCAGAAGGAAAATTGGTCTGTTGTCCATTTGCCCTTTTCTCCAATAACTGCTACCCTTACTTTCTCAGGACTTAGTGACTTATCCAATATTAACTTTAGAAGGAATAGTAATTTTGTGACACACTGTGATTTTAAATAGTGAATCATGCTTTGTTTTTCAACTTCAACTAAATGGAACCATCAGTCAACTTCAACTAAATGGAAAACAGTCCTTAGGCCCTGCTGTGGTCCTCCAGCTCTCTCTCAGTAGTCGCTGAAGCCTAGTGTTCTGGAGTTTTACTGGACTTCAAATTCTGGTGGTGGCATTTTTGGAATACATTTTTAAGGAGTGTTTCTTTCAGTTATTATTTCTGCATAGAAAGCAACCTTGAAGTTGATTGGCTCCAGACAGTATTAATGTACTATTATAACTTTGAGGGATGGCTCCCTCGGTCTTCAGTTCTTTATGTTCTAGCGTGGGATGCTGGGAAGGGCAGCTACAAGTGTATTTCTTCCTAGCTGGCAGAGGTTGTGCTTGGACTTCCTCATAGCATGGAGGGATTTCAGGGAGTTTTTCAGAGCAAAGGAAGAAGCTGCACCCTGTTTTTTGTTTGTTCATTCATTTTTTTGTCACTGTGAATTTCTAAGAATTTTACTAAAGGATTTAACGAATAGTTACAGCAAACTCATCCCACCTGCCAAGGAATGTCCTAGAATTGCTGAGCTCCTGTATGCAGTGCAAATTAAAGCCACACTCCAAAGGTTTCCCTGCCCCAGTGACCCACCCTGTGACTTGGTATTCTATGTGTTCCAGAAGATGGATGGCTTCACTGCTCCCTCACAGAAGAGATCATAGCACTGACAGAGCTCAGGACAGAAAGGCAGCCTGAAGGCCACTGGCTCAACATGGGCTCCCATAGGTGCTGTCAGTCATGTCACTTGCTAAGGGCCACCTGGCAGAGAGCCTGGTCTGCAGCGTTCACCTCTCCCTGCTTCTCACAGATCCCGGGACCTGAGGAGTTCAGAGCAGCAGAGGTCTTCAGCAAGGTGACCTGCAGGTCCACATCTGAGAAGCTGCACTTCTCACAGACTTTTCACAGTCTATATTCGGAAGTTTCCCAGAGTACGTTCTGCCCATTTTGTTGGTTAAAACAGGTTCTGTGACCAGCCTAAATTAAGGGAAATGTGTTCTTCACAACAAGAACTCTGAGCAGAAGTGAATGGATGTGGATAACGGGACTTGCATGGTGCTGCGGCTTCCTGTGGGGTCTCAGAATGGATCCCCTGATACATAGTTACAGATATTTTGGTAATGCATAGTAATTATCTGAAGTCTTTATTCTTTAGATTCACCTTTTATATATACTGTATTTGTCAAGATAGTCTGATAGTTTCAGTCTGAAAAAGTTATAGCAATTATATTATTTATAGGTCTTCAAGTACTGCTATAGCTAATTACACACAATACCACATAGGCTGCACAATACCTTACACAGTACCATAATAAGCTGCTCTTTGGTAAAAGTATTTTAAATGATTGCTTGGCTCTTCCTACTTGCTATAGTTCTATGTTATATATTTATATTCTACTTTACATTTTTGGGAATAATCTTGTGACTTTATTTAGCAGCCCCACCCCCACCCACACACTTTGTTCAACTCCAAATGTTTTTTATGATCTGTTCTTCAGATCACTAGCTATTTGGATTTAAGATGCTGAGTAATGAAAACTAGTAATTTTCCAATGGTCAGGTTTTGCTTTTTGTCCCCATTCCCATGATGATGGAAATGAAAGGCAAGGCTTTGTGCATGCAAGCAGCAAGCACTTTATCAGAGAGCCATCATCCTCCACCCCAGTGCTCATATGTAGGAAAGACAGCAGAACACTTCCTGTGATTAAAAACTGTGGCACTAAAGTTCTCTTTATGGGTCAGCTATGTTCCGTCTGAGTGTCTCTGTGGTCGCTTGTCTTACCAACCTATGTAATACTGACAAAGAGCCTCATTCACCAGATCAGAGTTACAGGAAACTGGTCCCCCTTAAAGAAAAGTAAATAAAAACGCATGTCCTGATTTGTTCTCGGAAATAATACTGAGGACTAAGTTGGTTCTAAACAATGTTTATAAAAGGCAAAACTAAATAAAACATTACCATTACAAAACAGATAATTAAAAGAATGCAGGTAGGCGTAAGGAAGAATTTTGGAACTGTAAAACTTATTAGCTATTAATATATATGAGAGAGAGAAAGGTGTGTGTGTACATGTAGTAGAAAAGGGAAGCTGGGTATTTGGTATTTTCTTCTTCTTGCCACTTGCCACGTGGAAGATAAATTGGAACAGTCTTGTTTCAAATGGTATTCCATGAAGAAACACGTTTCCATTATGGTAAGAGTTTGCTTTTGGATCATTGGTTCTAGAAGTTGACTCCTAGCTAAACTAAGAGACTGAGAAGGAAAACGTTTTTCAAAGATAGTTCCAAGAGTTCTTATGAAGCAGTTTCTGAAACAGTGATATTTCTTGTGATCGATTTTATCAAGTGTAGCAACTTGATCCAGTGCAGGCTAGATTGTGGTATTCGGCTCTTTAGGGAAGGAAATACCAGGGCTGGAGCAGAGTTTGTGCTCACCTAAGTGAAAAGGGTTCTATCTGACTTTGTATTCCACCATATTGTGGTCATGTGGCATCAGTCATCTTGATCCCCAACCTTCTGGGAAGGATTCTGAAATAAAGACTTTATGTTAGTTAGTTAGTTAGTTAGTTAGTTAGTTGCTAATTGTAATCAAATGTCTTTGAAATAGCCTCTGCTGATGTTGAACTTATAAGCATGTCGTACCTTTGGCTTACAGTTGGCCCTCCCTTCTGCTTTTAAAACTCTTCAAGAGACCATTGAAAGGCAGAAAGAAGAAGGGAAGGCAGAAGCACTGTTTCAGGCATAAATGTACTCTGTGTTGTGTCTTTATTCTAAGATCACAAAGCTGCTCACTTTACCAGAAGTCTTCACACCTTGTAGGCATCTGCCTTGTGGCCCAGGCATCTGAGCCTGCAGATGCAAAGCTGGCAACAGAGAAGAGCAAGCAGTCTGCATAAGCCAGCCAGGGGGAGGACACAAAGCCACATGAGTGGAGCCAGTATCAACCAAGTAAAGGACAAGCTTGGAGTGATCCCACTGAAGCCAGGAATGACACAAGGCTGCCCACTGCCCCCACTTCTTTTCAGTATTATGCTGGAAGCAGCAGATGGAGCAGTAAGGCCAGAGGGGGGAAAACTAATGGAATACACACAAGGAAAGGAGAAGTTGTCTATCTCTACAGATGATGATGCATCCTATATAAGACGTCCAGGAAACTCTATCAGAAAACCTCTCAAAACAGTGGAAACGATGCACACTTTCAGCTATCTAGCAGGATACAGAATCAACAGAACAAACCAATAGCTTTTCTATACAGCAACAGCAAGCATAGAGAAGGAGATCATGGATACACTCCAATTCCTAATAGTCTCAGTGAAAAGAAAGGGACTGGGAATAGGCCTAACAAAGGAGTAGAGGGACCCCACAGTGAAGATTCACCTCTAAGGCACCAGAAGTGGAGAGGAGCCCCATGTTCATGGATTGGTAGGATTGATATTGTGAACACAATGATTTTGCCAAAAGCTATTTACAGATCCAATCCACTCTCAATCAAAATCTCCATCTCATTGATCACAGAAATAGAAAAAACTACCCCAAAATGCCTATGGAATCACAAAAGACTACAGATAGACAAAAAGAACAGAAGCAGTGCAAGAAGAGCTGCCATTCCAAGTCTCAAGGCACGTTACAGAGCCATGGTGATTAAGATAGCACGGTACAGGGAGAAAAACAAACATGGCGGGTGTTCATATGCAGAAGGACATCAGTGCCAAGTCTGTCACCTTGCATAGAAACGAGCTCCAAATAGGAGGAACCCAGTTGTGAGAGCAGAGACACTGAGAGTGCTGGAAGGCACCTAGGCAGTGTGAACTCCATCTTTCACCCTATCTAAAATATCCGTGTAAAAATGGATCAAAGACCTTAATGTAAGACCTAGAACTCTTAAGCCAGGCAAAACATGTAAAGGTACAGGCACAGACAAAGACTTACTGAAAGACTCCAGTAGCTTAGGTAGCAGTATCAAGAGTAGACAATGGGGTTGCATAAAATTAAAAGTGAAGGAGTGAGAAGTCTGCCAGCTGTGTGTCTCCCAGGTGGTGTCTAGAATACACAAGGAATGAGGAAACAGGCAGTGGGAAAATGTAAAACTACAATAAGATTCTATCTCAAGACAAGAAAATGGTACTCATTTAAGAAAACAGTAATAAATGCTTGGATGGAGGAGGGAAGGATCTTTTACACAATATTATTTTGGTTGTATAATTTTCTCTTTCAATTCCAAAGTGAGAAGTTGGACTCCCTTGGCTTTCTTGTACACGGCACAGTTCCCATTTTGACAGTTCCCTCACCCCTTAGGTCTGCGTCTGTCACATGTGATGCTGCTTAGCTCAGGTATACAGAGCTGATCCTCTACACACTACACAGGCCTTAGCAGGCTTGGCCACTCTGCTAATATAGGTTCTTGTACTGGGGCCACTGTCTCCCCAAGGCACATGGACAGCTCCTTCTAGCCTCAGCAGCACAGCATCTGAGCAGATGGATGGCTGGATGACAAATGGAGTACCCACAGTATATGCTTTCTTTTTCATGACTCAGTCATAAAAGCAAAGTTCATTTAAAAAAAATGCATTATTTTCAGGTCTTAAAAATCTCTTATGAAGATGTTAATTACGTCAGAAGCATATTTCACTAACTATATACTTTCAGTTTTCAGTTTTATGAATATCAATATTTCATCTCTAGGTCACACAGACTTTATAAACAGATGGAGGGAGCCAGACAGTTTTTACATTTCCTTGCCAGCTTAGTTCTTTGACCAGGCTCTGAATTTCTCTCTATTTGGTTCCCTTTGAACTGAACCTATTTACTTGTAGTTGCTCTATACCCTGTTGATTCTTTGCTCAAAATTGGTCCGCTCATGTGCTCCCCACCCCCTGCCTTAAATAAGGGTAACAAATCAAGTAGATGATTGTGCTTTGGTCTGAGATGGTCTGAGATGGTCATAGCTGTATAGAAGGTCACGCCTGTTAATTACCGACTGCCGTGCTAGCTGTCATGAAACACTTGTTTAGAAGACATTTTCAGTCTGCACCTTTTCTCTAAAGCACTGTTCATTGAGCCCCTAAGCTTGCTGTACTCTGGTCCTGTCCTGCTGCTCTCACGGGTCATTAGAGACAACCTGCGCACAATTTAGTATCAAGAAACTCAAAGCACCAACACCCTCCATACATTCCAAGTGTGAGGTTACTTCTCATGCTAGACAGGAGAGCTTCATCTTCAAGTGAAGTGAGTGCTCTTACTAGCTAGAGCCTGTTTAAGAGCCAGAAAGAAAAGCAGAGGCCAATGAAAACTTCATCAAGTTTTCCAGATTTCATTCAGACTTTGTAAAATTTTGTAAGTAATGTAGTTTGCTGGTATTTTTTGTGTTATGAGTAATGTTATTTAAAATTAAAAACTTAGTACTTTCAGAATTTATAATAGCTTTTTTTAACCCATCTATTCTAATGTACAATTCATGTAATAAGCATGCTAACTATATAATTAGAATCATAGCATTTCAGTAGAAAAGCAAGGCACAGCCTCTCTATGTTTGGGGCTACTCCTGGGTAATGTCAACCTCTTGATCGAGAAGATCCTCCTTGTGTGAGCTAACGCTACAGGGGTTTCCAGGAATGAGAGGGACTTTAATCATGGATGTAAGTTTTGATTTAAGATCTCCCTTATGTTTAAAAGATTAATATATGATAAGTAGAGGTGGGATCAGTCTAACTCAACAAGTATTCTTGCTCCTACAGAAAGAAATGACGGTTTTTTTTATTGAAATTTGACTATAAGCACTTGATAGAAGTGCTGTTCTTAAATACAGCAGTGCTTTTTGTTGACTGTTTGCATATCTTCATTATTTGGTTGCCAAACTACATTTGTTGTAAGCTTTGAACTCATTTGGAATTTGGCTGCTGCTTTTTCCACTAAGGCCCTGAGGTGTGTCATTAAGTTATTTGTTTAAGATTTCTGTGTTTTGTTTTTGTTTTTGTTTTTTTATTGAAAATAGACAGTTTTTTCCTCTCATAATATCTCCTAGTTTCCCCTACCTCTACTCTTCCTGGTTCCTCTCCACCTCCCCTCCCATCCAGATTCATAATAAGATAAAACAAAACTAACACATTGGAATTGGACAAAACAAACAGAAGAACCCAAGAGATGACACAACTTAGCTCACTGCACACTCAGGACTCCCGTTAAAAACACTAAACTGGAAGCAGTAATATATATGAAAAGGACCTTGTGCAGGCCCTGTGTTTGCTGGGCCAGTCTCTGTGAGTTCATGTATGTTTCGATCATGTTGATTTGAAGGACTTTATGTTCTTGATGTCCTCCACCCCCTTGTTCTCTCACAGTCTTTCTGCCTCCCTTTTTGGCTGATCCCCGAGGGGAGGGATTTGATGGAGACCTCCCATTTAGAACTGAGTGTTCGAAGGTCTCTCACCCTCTGCATGATGTCTGGCTCTGGTCTCTGTATGTGTTCCACCTGCTGCAGGAGGAAGCTTCTCTGATGATGGCTGAGCCAGGCGCTGATCTGTGAGTACAGCAGGTATTAGGAGTCATCGTGTGTGCACTCTATCTCCCCCGTCTGTCTGTCTGTCTGTCTGTCTGTCTGTCTGACTGACTTTTAGTAGTATTTGGTTTAACTCTCGGTCCCTGGCCATCTACTCTCAGGTTGTTGGTCACTCAAGCAGTATCAGGTATAGGTTCCATCCCGTGGAATGCGTCTTAGGTCAAATCAGACATTGGTTAGTTACTCTAACGAGCTTTGTGCCACCATTGCCCTAACATCTCTTCTAAGGAAACCATTGCCATTTCATGGGTTTATGGTTGGGTTGGTACTCACATTTCTCATTTGGTAACATGCACATGCCTTTCTGTACTAGAAATACTAGGTAGAACAGAAGGTGAAGGCACTGTGTAGGTACCAGCTCAGCTTCTCTGCATTCAAAGAGTTGCATGGGCGTTGTCTTCAGTAACGAGGTCTTGCTGTCAGTTTGTGGAGAAAAGCCTGGAGTCCCGATACTGGAAGCTTCATTTAGTGATGAGACATGGCCAGTTTGGGCTCTGTCCACATTATTTGGTGATTTCTGTTAGATTGCCTTTATATGTGTAAATGTAGGCATTTATAACTTTATACTAGCTTACCATTATTTTCTAGGCATTCTGGGTATTAAACTTTACTTTTTTTCCTCAGTAACACTTAGGACGTTAGATATATGTTTAAAAGGCAGATATGAGCTCTCTGCTTTGTCTAACAGATGAGCACTGGTAAATCTGAGAATCTCATAAATACCATAGCTTAGTTCTTTCTGAATTCTCTGTAACCATAACTGAAGTCACATTTGACACTCTCTTCCTCTTGAACGAACCAGTACAAAATAGGAAGTTGCCAGAAAAAAAAAATAGTGTAAACGGTTCAAACCCTCACCTTACCTGTCCCTTCCCTTCAACACTGAGCTCAACTAAACGTGGGCAGGAAGAGCTCAGGTAAGGAGGCTTGTCTGTTTGTAGAGGTTTGGCCTAAAAACTATTATTATTCTTTACGCAAGAAACTATGGATCCTTTTTTAATTCTTCATTGACCAGGAGCCCGGTCAATTCTGTTTCCATCTGCCCTTGTACTGTGGGCACACAGGCAAGTAGCTGGATTTTTCTGGATTGGTTGGATGCGCTTTGGAGAAGGAAATTAATTCATCACTGAACTTTTAAAACTCTAGTTATGATAGGTGTGGTGTCTCATTCCTGTAATCCCAACACTCAGGAGGCTGAGGCAAGAGGATTACTATAAAGTGTAGGCCAGCCTGGCTGGATATATAGTGTGTTCCAAGCCAACTGGTGTAGACTAACACCCTTTCTCAAAAAAAAAAAAAAAAAAAAAGATTTAAAAAAGGAAGCTATTTTGCTTCTTAAGATGACAAGATGATACTGGTATGAGCAATGTGTTATATAAGCATCTGTGATTTTTCTTTTTAATCTAGTTCTTTCAAACATTGGATTAATCCTATTGAGCAATATACACATAGGATATACATTTATAGACACTCATGTAAATAAGCTACTGAGATTGTTACTTTGTGACCAAATAGAATATAAGTAAAATGCTTTATGCATGTGAATTTTTGGTGCCGTAGGATAATCTTTTGCCCTTTAAAATAATAGGTAGCCAAATGTTATCTGCCCTTTGGGTTTCTAATCTCTGATAGAATGTGCTGGTAGGTGCAGTGTTCCTCTCTGTTCACTGTGTGTATGACAGCGCTGGTAGATCAGTGTTCCTCTCTGTTCACAGTGTGTGCGTGAGACAGACTCTGTTCACCATGGAGTGTATGACACCACTGGTGGGTGCAGTGTTCCTCTCTGTTCACCGTGGTGTGTATGACCGCGCTAGTGGGTGCAGCGTGCCTCTCTGTTCACAGTGGGTGTGTGACAGTGCTGGTGGGTGCAGTGTTCCTCCCTGTTCACAGTGTGTGTGTGAGACAGCGCTGGTCGGTGCACTGTTCCTCTCTGTTCACAGATGTGTTGGGATTATAGATATCACCCAGCAAGTTTTTTTTTTTTGTTTTTTTTTTTGTTTTGTTTTGTTTTTTGAAAAAGCATGCTGCACTTTACTAGAAATGTCTGAGTCAAAGCGTTCTCTATACAGTGAGGGAGTAATTGAGCTCTTATAACCAACTCTAAACTTGGGCTTCTTAAACTCTTCCTCCTCAAGGCTCCTTTTCACTGAAGACATTTTTAAGTGACCCCTGGCTTATAGGTGTGTAAAATAGGCATAGAGATCAAGCACTGATAATCATGAATACGTTTCAGCAGTTGTTTGACATACATGTAATTTTTCTTTTATTAAAGATGAAAGCAAATATGCACACTAAGGAGATGGATGTACTTGTTTATTTTTTTTTCTAAAAATTAAACTCTGGCTGAATATTTGACACTATAGAAAAAGAACATATTCACTGTTTTTCAGAGTTGGTTGCTTTGAATTTATAATTATCAATGCTGGGCATGCCATTCACAACACTCCCTAGTGCAGAAGAGAAAGTAAGCCTTAGAGCACTTCAGAAACTATTGGAAATTGTTCTGACCCCAGGCTGGAGACCACCTCAGCAGTGTCATGGCCGTAAACAAGTAAGCTCTCAACACAGCATGTTCCAAAGATGTGTGAACTTGCTGCATGTTGCGAAATGGTAGTGGAAAAATACTTAAAAGTCTTTGTTTTCTCTAATTAAACCATTATGCTACATAAGAACAGACAACTGTGAGCAGCAACAGCCCTGCTATCTGTCCTGGAGTCTGGAGTTTGCATTGAACGTTTCAAGCAGTATGGAGGGCCGTGCATGCACGGCATGGGCAGTACAAAATGCACATGTTGTGTTCAGAGCTACAGTGCCGTTGTGAGATGCCGTATGGGCGGGGTGGCCAGAAGCACCTGCCCTTCTTGGGACTGCTGTATGCTCAGAAACCTTTGATTGTTGACGACTCCTCACAGTCCTCACTTAGCTACCCATTCCGAGTCGCCACTCAGTTTAGAAGCCGGAGTCAGCACAGTGGCTCAAGAGTGTCTTCTTACATCTGAATAGTAAAATCTTGAGACTGTTTCTTGCTGTCCAGGTACATATATAAAATACAAATATGTATGCATCGTATTGAGAGGGGAGATGTGCATTCTGTCACCTAAAACAGGGTGACTTTTGTTTATGCAGTGTTGTACATGCTTAAAATTCAGTTAACCACAGAGAGTGGGGAGGGAGAGAGGGGATGGGGTTCCATGAATGAGAGAGAAATGGATAGATATGAACCATGGAAATTTTAGGGAATTTCATTTCACAAGTCTTTTTCTCTCTAACTTCATGGAGTATATTATTTACATTTTCTAAGGCTTATGGGCTATCTGAAAATGCAACATTAGGCATGGATGTTAAATTTTTGAAATTTCTCATATTCCTTCCAGAGTTTCTTTTTCTTAACTTCAGGAAATGTAGCATTATTACTCTTGGGAGTCTTAATTTCATTGATAACTTTGACCTTGGGCAAACAATGGCAGGTTTCTGGGTCTGTTTCTTTATAAAATGAAAATGTGTTGTTAAACTTTAAAAGTCTTAGACATGTATTAGACATGTTTAACTATGTGCAAGCACATGCATGCATAAGGTAGTCTTAAGGGACTCACCCGCTGAAATCCGAAGCAACCTTGTGTGTAGGTGTGCTGGCAGTAGTCATTCTGTATGTTTAAGGTGATGTTTATCTCTGAGACTTGTTAGCTTTGTGTCTTGCATTAAAATTGAGTGAGCACAACGATTATGGTCATTAGAGTGAGTGGACATGCTTACAGTTTCTTCTCTCCCAATGAAAGCATGACTTTGAGAGTATGGGCTTAATTCCATCATCTGTCATTTCTTTTGGCTAAGGAATTTCTCTTTGACCTTCTAGACTGAAGACATGAACACTTCCACAGCCATATTCTATGTTCAGTCACTGTTTATTTTATAGGCTTTATTAACCCAAATAAGAAAAAGTATTTTTCACTTTAGAGATAGTTTGGTGTAAATTGGGCTTCTCAGATTGGTTCCATATGTCATAAACCTGTTCAAATACTTAACATGCTGCAGTATGCTTGCTTATATGGTGGAAATCCACTTGTTCCTGTAATATACATATACACTATGTGCTTCAGTGTACTTGTTTCTGTGGTAGATATACAGTCATTTGTACAACACACTTAACACATGTGCCCCATTAAGTTTTCTATTATAAACCCTTTAAGAAAAGAATCTTTCCTTTGTAGCTCCACAGCACCTAAGACAGAACTCTGTTAATCTCTGAATAGTTCATAAGGTTACGCCTATTAAGGGTTTGGGGTCATCAGACATAGCAATTGAAATGGAATGTCCTCTTTTTAGGATAGTAAACTCTGAAAGACAATATGATTAACTCTATTAAAGATCTATCCTTAACTACTAATAACTCTATTAAGGACTTCTGTATGAAGTCTATTTTTTTTTTTTGGTTTGCTCATAAGTTGATTCAGCATATAGCCACTCTTACATAGTACATTTGTAGCAATTTCAGTTTATGATACAGGAACATTTGATGGGTGGATGGATGGATGGGTGGAAGGATGGATGGATGGGTGGAAGGATGGATGGATGGATAGGTAGAAGGATGGATGGGTAGAAGGATGGATGGATGGGTGGAAGGATGGATGGGTGGATGGATGGATGGATAGGTAGAAGGACGGATGAGTAGAAGGATGGATGGATGGGTGGGTGGATGGATGGATGGG
>JADRCD010155635.1:0-17455 GCA_019843815.1 Montemys delectorum | reverse complement strand
GGATCAGGAATACAGAAGGAGGCAGACTATGGGTGACAGGATCAGGAGTACGGAAGGAAGCGTACATATCCCAGCTCTCCAGCAGCTTTTGTTGTTGCTCTTATATGTTTTGTTTTCAAACAAGGTCTCTCTATATAGCCCTGGCTATCCTACAACTATGTAAACCAGACTGGCCTTGAACTCACAACAGAGATATGCTTGCCTCTGCCTTGAATTACAAGTGCTGGAATTACAAGTGTTGTGTGACCATGATCAGTTCCAATTTTGCAGCAAGTCTTTGCCTTTCTCAAGAAAAGTGATGTTTACCTAATCTTTGAGTACTGTCAACTGAGGTCAATGTCCCAGTTCCATGCACACACATACCATGTAATTAATATATATATATATATATGTATATACATATATTATATATGTATGTACACACACACATGTGAATATATATAAAATGTATTGTTGACTGTGTGTTCGCACAAAGGTAAAATGTATCTTTGAGATGTTTTTGCTGTGCTGTTTAAAAATAAAGAATTATGGACTATGCATGGTGGTTCAAGGTTATAAGAACAGGAAGAGACTATGGTAGGCAAACAATGAAATTCAAGGCTAGCCTGAACTACACTGTATGATCTCAAAAAAACAAAAAAAACACATACAAAGAATTGTGTTGCCTGGCATATAGCAAGAGCTCACTATTATTTATTATTCGATACCTTGTAGGTCTAGGGTTTTCTGATAAAAACTAATGCATGCTTATCAAATAAGCATTTGAAAGTATGAAAAAAGTTAAGTAACCTACCACATCCCAAAGCTAATCTCTGTGCTTTTATTTAATCAGTATGTATCCTTATAGCCTCCTTTCTAGGAGTGACACCTTTGTGACTAAAGTGGGTTCCTTGGGGCTACGACTACACTGATCAGAAATGATTGTATTAATTAACCTTTGCACTACAGTTAGCAGACCCCTAAGAGAATCAACTTACAGAAAGATTGATTTTGGAGGTTCTAGTTCATCAAAACTGACTGCACTGGCTTTGGTTCCAAAGCAAGGCAGTCCACTGAAAAGGAGAAACTGTAGTCCAATGCTACCATTTACCTCAGGGCTAGGAAGGGAAAGAGACTGAGAGAGACCTCTCATTGAGGTCCCACAATCATCTCAAGGGCTCACACACACTACTTCCCGCCTCTAACTGAAATCCCCACAACATTCCAATAGTACACCTTAGACCAAGCCTCCATGCAACAATGGGACTTTTGCATTCTGACCCAAGCCACAGCACTGGCTCTGGGCTTTTTAAAAGATGGTATGTTTGGGTATAACGAATAGTGAAAGCTATAGAGAACCGGCTTAGTTCAATTTGTTACTACAAGCTATCAGAGGATGGAAGGCACACAAACAATGTAAGCTTACTGCTTAATCTCAGATTCTGGGAAGTACAAAGGATCAAGGTGCTGGGAGACTTGGTATTTGGTGAGACTTTGCTGCCTGGTTCATGGGCAGCCCTATTTCATTGTGTTCTTTATCACATAGCAGAAGAAAAGCCAGCTGAGTAGTAGAACCCCTATGTCATGCTTCCTGTTTGCCAACCTGTGAAAAGCAGCCCCCACAAGCTCACGCTGCCCCCATGTTCTGCCTTGCACACGGGGTCAAACAATCATGTGCTGAGCCCTCTACAGCTGAGCTAAGACAAATCTTCCCTACCTTAAAAGTCAACTGAAACAGGAAAATAGAAAAGTATTGCCACGCACACTCCTCTACACCAGTCATATCGAAATTATCAGGGGTTAAAAGTCTGATTAAGGATGAGAGGTGTTATGGCCCCAAAAGGGAGCTTGCGCCTCCTGAGTATTCAGACAGTTGCTGGCATCTCCTAATTCAGACGTGTTCTAGATTAGTCTTTCCAATCGTCAACACGCCCTCATATTTAGGCATAAAGGTACCCCAAGAAATGATTCGTTAATGGCTAAGATTGGGCATTGTTTCCTGGCCAGCACGCTGTTTCTAATATATCCTAATTTTATTCCAAGATGTCCTTAGCTTGGAATTTCTCTCAAGGAACCTGCCTTACCAGACAGAAATCCTCAGAGTTAGCAACAAAGGTCAAGCACATACCTTAGGGCAGCCCCATAATAGTCAGAACTGTTTTACATACTAGAGAGTAATCCAAGGGCTTCTCTCCATCGAGACCCAGAGAATCAGCAGGAAATGCCAGATCGGACTCTCCTAGTCCTGGCCTCCAGCAGAACCAGGGAATTAGTATAGGAATACCAAATTAGCCCCAGTGGACCGCCTGCTTCACACCTAGCTACCTGCCTACATGACTTCAGTCTTGCTCTCTGATCCTTTTGACCCCCGCCTGCCTACGTGACTCTTGTCATTCACTCTGTTTCCTGTATTCCATATAAGCCTGCTTTTCACTTTGTGCTCGCTCTTGAATTTGGACTTGCTCTTGGACTTTGTGCTTTCTCTTGGACTGGGACTCGCACCAGAACTTAGATGAACTAGGACTTAGATTCATGCAGTCCACAGTCCCCCGGGCCCAGAGTACTCGGGCCTGGGGGATGCAGCGCCTATCCAGAAGAGGTGGCTGCTTTAGACCCGGTGTGTTTCAGGTAGCCCCAGATGTACCTCAACTGTTGAGCTGCTAGATTTATTATTTCTTTTGCAATGACTGTAAAAGTCTGATGCCATTTTTAAGAAATACATTCAGATTCACCACACCCTTGTATTGAGTCTGTCTGTCATCCGCCGACTTATTGACCATCTGACCAGAACTCTCACCCCGTGGAAATTGGGGTACCCAACAACGAACCCAGTCCACGGCAAAGTATCACTAGGATCTCTTCTGTAAAGGTATTACTACTGTAAATCCTATTCCCAAGGACTTCTAGCTTTATCTAGTCACTCCTCAAATGCCATCACCTTCAGGATTAGGCTCCAATCTATGAATCTGGAAAAGATACAAGCAGCCAACAACAACTAAGGAATAAACTAAGGTTATAAACTGGGTTTGATGGCACACAACTGTAATCCCAGCACTTGGATGGTGGAGGCAGGAGAATCAGGAATTCAATGCCACCTTTGGTGACAGAGTTTGAGGTAAGCCTGGGTTATATGAACCTTTGTCTTTACAAAACTTTTTAAAGGCTCCCTGCTCCTCCCTGTTCCAGAGCCTCAGTGGAACAGTGCAGTGCCAGCCTCATCCCGTAGACAAAATGGTGAAGGTCGGTGTGAATGGATCTGGCAGTATTGGGCGCCTGGTTACCAGGACTGCCTTCTGCTCTGGATCTGGCAAAGTGGAGATTGTTGCCATCAACGACCCCTTCATTGACCTCAATTACATGGACATGTTTCAGTATTACTCTACCCATGGCAAATTCAACGGCACAGTCAAGGTTGAGAATGGGATACTTGTCATCAACAGGAAGCCCATCACCATCTTCCAGGAGCGAGATCCTGCTAACATCAAATGGGGTGATGCTGGTGCTGATTATGTTGTGGAGTCTCCTGGCATCTTCATCACCATGGAGAAGGCTGGGCCCATTTGAAGGGTGGGGCCAAAGGGTCATCATCTCCGCCCCTTCTGCTGATGCCCCCATGTTTGTGATGGGTGTGAACCAATGAGAAATATGACAACTCACTCAAGATTGTCAGCAATGCATCCTGCACCACCAACTGCTTAGCTCCCCTGACCAAAGTCATCCATGACAACTTTAGCATCGTGGAAGGGCTCATGGCCACAGCCCATGCCATCACTGCCATTCAGAAGACTGTGGATGGCCCCTCTGGAAAGCTGTGGTCTGATGGCCGTGGGGCTGCCCAGAACATCATCCCTGCATCCACTGGTGCTGCCAAAGCTGTGGGCAAGGTCATCCCAGAGCTGAACAGGAAGCTCACTGGCATGGCCTTCCATGTTCCCATCCCCAATATATCTGTTGTGGATCTGACATGCTGCCTGGAGAAACCTGCCAAGTATGATGACATCAAGAAGGTGGTAAAGCAGGCATCTGAGGGCCACTGAAGGGCATCCTGGGCTACACCGAGGACCAGGTTGTCTCCTGCTACTTCAACAGCAACTCCCACTCTTCCACCTTTGACACTGGGGCTGGCATTGCTCTCAATGACAACTTTGTAAAGCTCATTTCCTGGTATGACAATGAATACGGCTACAGCGACAGGGTGCTGGACCTCATGGCCTACATGGCTTCCAAAGAATAAGAAACCTACCCCAGCAAGGATACTGAGAGCAAGAGAAGGCCCTCAGTTGCTGAGGAGTCCCAACCCCAACACTGAGCATCTCCTTCACAATTTCTATCCCAGACCCCCATAATAACAGGAGGGGCCTAGGGAGCCCTCCCTACTCTCTTGAATACCATCAATAAAGTTCACTGCACCCCCCAAAATTTTTTTTTAAAGAATTATAATACACTTCCCTCCTTGATATTAGTTTTTGTTCCTTTGCTTTTCTTTTGAGACAGGGTCTCACTACACAGTCCTGTCAGCTGCAAGTTGCTATGCAGACTAGGCTGACCTTGAACCTACAGAGATCTGCCTAACTCTGCCTCTGCCTCTTGGGTACTGGGCTTAGAGGCCTACACCACCAAGCTCAACCAGATATAAGTGTTGTAAGGGCTGGAATGGAGTTTATTAGTACAACACTTGTCTAGAATGTATAGAGGTCCTGGTTCCAATTCCCAGAAACATATACATACTGCTTGATGCAGTATATAGGCATATGCCTATATTCCTAGTGCTGGACAGAAGAGGCATAAAGGGATCCCCAGGGCTTGCTGATAAGCTAGCCTAGCCTCCTTGCTAAGTTCCAGTCTAGTGATAAATCATGTCTCAAAAAACAAGGTAGTAGCTGGCCATGGCCCAGCTTTTAGGCGCTGCACTTGGGAGGCAGAGGTAGGTAGATCTCTGTGAGTTCCAGGACAGGCAAACCCTGTCTCAAAACAAAACAATAAAACACAAGGTGGCTAGCACCTAAGGTATGTCACAGTTGTCCTCTGGCATCTATAGCCATCCATATACCATATATAGCACTTGTACTTACATGCAGAGTCACACATGAATATATACACACAATAAAAGAATTATTTATGTTCTACTTACTAATTTGCAGACAGTCTTAAGCACTCTAGGATGGCTTCAAATTTACCACAGAGCCAAGAATGATCTGAACTTCTGATTGTCCTTTCTCAACAGCCTGAACACTGGGACTGCATGCATGTACCAGCATAAATAGTTTACAGGATGCTAGAGAACAGCTTCAGGCAGGCTAGGAAAGCACTTTATCAGTCAAGCTACATCCCCAGCTCCTAAAAAGTATGATTTTAAAAACTTGCAGCTTAATCAATGTTAGTCAGCATTCTGTTACTAAAACTAAATATCTGAGCAGGGGAGTCAACCTAAAAGAAAAAAAATTTATTTTGGCTTACAGCTTTGAGGGTTTCAGACTACTGAGCTGGCTCTTGCTTTGTGCCAATAGCAAGGTGGTTGGGGAGTAGGTTGGTTATGCACATCATACATAATAAGAGTGGACAGAAAGGCCGAAGGGCAGTGTGGTAGTTGAATGGCATGTTTGGGGAGGTTATGGAACTCTTAGGAGCTCTGTTAGAGGAGCTCCATCACTTGAGCGGGCTTTGGAAGTGTTTACACTTCATCCCGCCTCCTGTTTTCTCTTTGCATCCCTCCTGGATATGAAAGTTTGACTAGCCAGCCTCCTGCTTCTGCCACTATGCCATGTCTTCCCTGCCATAACAGACTTAGTTGTCTAGAACTGCAAGCCACAGTAAACCCTTCTTTGAAGTTGTTTTGTCATGGTGCTTTGTCAATGCAACAGAAAAGCAACTAAACCAGGCAGTGGTGGTGCACGCCTTTAACCCCAGCACTTGGGAGGCAGAGGCAGGAGGACTTCTGAGTTCGAGGCCAGCCTGGTCTACAGAGTGAGTTCCCGGACAGCCAGGGCTATACAGAGAAACCCTGTCTCGAAAAACCAATAAATAAATAAATAAATAAATAAATAAATAAATAGATAGATAGATAAATAAATAAAGGCAACTAAGATAGCTGTCAATCTGCCTCCAAGGCACAGCTGCAGCCACACGACTTACCTCCCTTCATCTACACACCTCTTTCAGGTTCTACGACCTCCACAGGCTCAGAACAAATTTCTAGCCAGGAACTTTTGGGAGACATTCAAAGTCCAAGCTATAGGACATACCTATAAAATCTCTTTTCCTTTTTACATTATCCTCATCTGCAGATCCACTTAGATCTGCTGTTCATCAGCAAGGGACAATGTCTAAGTACCAGCTGAGCAAACACTCCGGGTCTCCGGGTTCTGTCAACATTGCCAGGCCCAAGCACATTCCCTTTAACCCAGCACTTCCACGTTCCTCGGCAATGCCGCTCAGTGAACATAAGCCCCCCACCCCCGACGCCCGCCAGTCTCTTAACCCCCTGAAAGCTTCTGACCTGGAAAGGAGTGCTCTTATCTCCAGTCTCTCCAGTTCCCCTTCCTTTCTGCTAGTTTCCTTTCCCTTTCGACTATGTACTAATTTTCTTAGAGATTGGGTTTCTTTGTTTTTTCTCTTTTCTAAAGTATTGGTTTTGGTTTTTTGTTTTGTTTTATAAGATAGGATCTATATATATAGCTCTGACTGTCCTCGAACCAGGCTGACCTCAAATTCAGAGATTCACCTGCCTCTGCCTCCTAAAGTGCTGCAACCAATGATGTGTCACCATGTTCCCAGCCTCTAAATTATTTAAATAAAATTGACTACAGTTTGTTTTGTGTAAATGAATGTACTCTTCTGTACAGGGTAATAATACAAAAGGAAATGAGATAAGATTTCTAATTAGACAATGGCAAAGGACTGGAGAATTACGGAAGGAAAAACAAAAGATGGACACGTGCACACACGCACATACACACATGAACACATACACACATGAACACATACACACATGAACACATACACACAAATTGACATAAAGGTTTAGATTCTATCCTGTAAGTACATATTAATTAAACATGTATGTTCACAAAATAATAAAATTTTATCATCATGATCAAAATCAAAGTCCTTCTGATGCCTCAAACCAACACAAGGTTTGTACACAGTTCTGTAGAAAGCGTTTGCCCAGCATGTGTGAAGCTCTACCTTCCATCCCAGAACTAAAACAGGGGTGGGGATGGGGTCATAACCACAAGTTTGGAAAATATTTTAAACCCTGAAATATTCAGTATTCATGGACACATCTGGCACTACTGATTCCCGGAGTGTATACTGAATAACCAGGGTGGAAATAACTGCCACAGCTCAACAACATGTTACCACCCTACAGTCCTGAGACCCACTGGCCAACTTAGACCAGAATCTTAGACATTTTGAAAGAAGAGATACTTAAGAGGAAGTTCATACATAATAACTCTCTAAAACAGCAAAAATTTCATTATCCAACTCTCTATGAACATAAGAGATAAATAAACCACAGACTACAAAGAAAAGACCAAACTATAAAGCCATAAAAATCAATGAGCTAAAACACTTTTGAGATAAATCCCAAAAGAGAGAAGACATATGGAAAATATTTCATTTATGAACTTCAAAATTGAGTAAAACTAAAGAATGTGTTATTTAAAGATACTTACAGTTATAAAGTAAGAGGAAGGTATGGAAGTTCACATCTTTAATCCCATCACTTTCTAAGAGATGGATTCCCAAAACTTCCAGGCTAAGCCAGGTAAAGGTGAGAACCTATCTAAACAGAGCAAAACTATCATAAAACGGTTGTCTTTTGCCTGTAATCCAAGAAGATCAGGAGCTCCAGGATGCCCTGGGCTACCTGAAATTTTGTCAAAACAAAAACATACAATAGTCTAAAAGTCTGGGCTGGAGAGGCAGCTCAGTGATTAAAAACATTCTGTGGCTAGGTGGTGGCAGCACAAGCCTTTAATTTCTGCACTCAGGAGACAGAGGCACATGGACCTCTGTGTTTGAGGCCCACCAGGCCTACACAGTGAGTTCCAAGACAGCCCAAGGCGACACAGAGAAAACATGCTTTGAACACCCCCTCTCAAAAAAATTACATGGCTTTGCAGAAGCCCCAGATTCTGTTCACAGCATCCGCTGGTGGCTCACAATCATGCTTACTGCCACTTCCAGAGGATCCAATGCCCTCTGCTGACCCTCACAGGCTCACAAGTGGCACACGCACACACACTCAGGCAAAATACATACAAAATAGAATAAATCTTAAGAGTACACACTGAATTCAACTATAATGCAGTCTTTTTCTTTGCACTAGTCTAAAAGCCATTAAAAGTAAGCCAGTTATTAAATCAAGATATTCAGGCTTCAGAGCCTTAGTGAGTAACTACTGTGTAATTGACTACATGATGAAAATTTACAGCTCTTATAGTCTCTACTTAGGATGTGTATTTTGTAGCAGTTCTTCATAGTTTGAAATACTCATGACTTATTTTTTGTCCCATCTATAGAGCAGTTTTGATCAGTAAATTTGAGTTGTATCCTGAAAAAAAAAAAAAAACAAAAAAAAAAAAAAAGAGTACACACTGCCCTTATAAAGGACCCAAGCTCAGTTTTCACTACCCATGTCAGGCAGTTCCTGTAACTACAGCTCCAGAAAGTCACACCCCCCCACACACAGACACATACAAAATAAAAAAGAAACCAATGTCAAAACTATGTATTAGTCGGGCATGGTGGCTCATGCCTTTTATATCAAGGAGGCAGGTCTCTGCATTCCAGGCCAGCAATGGCTACATTTCCAGACAATGTCTGGGGCTGGCGGGGAGGGTTCACAACTACATGACATTCTTGAAAAGGGAAAACAATAGAAATGATGAAAAGGAAAAGGAAAGAAAAATAGGAGAGGGGCTGGGAAGAACTGGCAAAGCACAATATTTTTAGGACACTTAAGAGTTCATATGAGCTGGGCAGTGGTGGCAGATGCCTTTAGTCCCAGCACGAGGGAGGCAGAGGCAGGTGGATTTCTGAGTTCGAGGCCAGCCTGGTCTACAGAGTGTGTTCCAGGTCAACCAGGGATACACAGAGAAACCCTGTCTCGGAAAAAAAAAAAAAAAAAAAAAGAGTTCATATGACAGTATGTGAACTACGGACTTTGGGTGCCAATCTGGGCTCATCGAGTATAAGAAGTAAGAAGCGTTGACTAAGGCACAAGTCTGAATATGAGAACAGAGTATATGGGGAAATCTCCCCGTTTTCCTTTCCATTTTACAGCGAAAACTGTTCGTAAAAATTAAAGTTTTTAACTTGTAAGTACATATAAATGGTTTAAGTAGTCAAAACCTCCAACTGCTGAGCAGTTCCTGGTTAGCTCTCTCGAAACTTAGTCCTCTCTAGAGATGCATCAATCATAAAAATGTAACGGGTTATCTTAGCACGAACACCTATTAGGGATGAGGGGGGAGAGGGAGCAACGGGAACAGCAGCAGCAGCAGCAAAATGGCTGGATAGGGGCTGAGCAACTGAGGGTCGAGCCTCTCTGGGCAGGGAGTTCTAATACAGAGCGCTAATGAGCTTCCTAAACGCTTGTTCATCAGAGTCTACAAATCTGTGAAGACCCTTTGGAGGGATGCATTCGCAGATCTACAACGCTACACTCCCCACATTAACTCAAATGGTGAAAAACACCGGTTATCACCGAGGGGCGGGGATTGCAGGAGACCGATCCCTCTCTAGGGGAAAACACGGCACTTATCCCAAATAACGACATTACAGCTAAATGGAGAGTTCAACGAATGTTTCTTCCTCTGTTCCTTCTCTTTAACGTAACGCTGAAGCCCATTTCCCGACAGGGCAGCAGGCCAAGCCCCCCTTACTGCGCACACTCGCCTCTCTCCGAGGGTGTAGCCGCCTCCCAGCGACCCCCTCGGCCCGCCGGAAACAGCCGCGAGCCTCTACGCGGCCAGACCCGGGGGGACGCGCCCACTGACCCCGCGTGACAGGGCCCATGCCGCGCCTGTGAGTCCATTTCCACTCAGCTGCCGGTCATCCTCCGGCCGCGGGGACCGCACCCACCAGACCCAGCCAGGGCGGCCCAGCCCGGTCCGGCCCACTAGGCCCGGCCCCAGGCCGGAAGCCTCCACCGCCCCTCTCCTCACCGTGTCGACCCCTGAGTCGTCTTCCCGTGTGCCTTCGGTCTCCTCACCCACCGCGGCTTCCAGCACAGCGCCAGGACCGCCCAGCGGCTCCAGGGGTGCAGGCTGCAACAGCTTCTCGGAGTCCGGAGGTGCCTGCTCCATGGCTGTAGTTTGGCACCGCGAGTACAGTGCGCCTGCGCCACGCCTTGGCCCCAGCCGCCCCGCCCTCGGCTTGTTGGTAGCCCCGCCCCGCGCTCGCCGTAGTCCCCACCCCTGCCCACCGAAACTCCTCTAGGCAGCGGAGACCCCAGAAGGCTGGACCGACCACCAGCCAAGGAGGAAGGGGGAAGCTAGGGAGCGTCTACAGAGGGTCAGCTACAAAACTGGAAATCTGGGAGAGCCAGTGAAAACATAAAGAAACGAAGGTCAAGTGAATTCAAGAAGTGCAGAAGCCACTTCTTCTCCTCAAGTAATTGTGGGGTTCTCCTCAAGTAATGGTGTCATTCAAAAGAAAGTGAGGGAACTGGAGAGATGGCTCAGCGGTTAAGAGCACTGACTGCTCTTCCAGAGGTCCTGAGTTCAATTTCCAGCCATCTGTAATGGGATCTGATGCCCCCTTCTGGTGTATCCGAAGACAGCTACAGTGTACTCACATACATAAAATATATAAATAAATCCTTTTAAATTAAAAAGAAAAGAAAGCAAGGGTTGTCTTCTGTCCATCACCCTTACCTTACATTCACAATTCCGTTTCCCCACGCACAGCCCAGAGCAGCATCAATTATTAACTTTTAGAGAGTTGAGTAACACACTCAGCAAAAGATAACACTTGAGGATTTGAGGGAGGTAAAGACTGGCTGAAGCAGGCTGGAGAGCCCCATTGGAAGTGTTTAAACTTGAGACGCTGAAGCATTGGCGACCCGATAATTGTCTACAGAAATCTCTTGTAATTTCATGAACCTATCCCTTGGCAAGATTCCCTACGGTGACCTGAAGAAAAAATGCTCGCTGACTGTAGCCTAAATATGGGACCTTTTGGATAGGTATTTTCGTACAAAACTTGGTCTTGGACCAAAACTGATCTTTCTTGCCAAACAGCCATTTTGAGTTGTGAAACACAATTTCCTCCTCCTGGAGTTTTCTCCTTGAGTTGGTGGCAAAGTTCCATTCATGCTCAAAGCACTTTCTCTTGTTATTTTACAATAATTTGTTTTCAATCCAGCTTCCCCCAGCTAGACTTTGGACTTCCGTAAGGCAGGGACCCCTCTCCTTATCCTTTTTTCCCTGTTCCTTCCTCACAGAGCCTCAACTATTTATGTTTGAAGGTATTTTATTGTTCATCAGGGATTAGTTATACCAGGCAAACCCCTAGAAAACATATTTTTAAATCAAAAGACTATTGTATTAATCACATGAGGATAGTTATCTCGTTATCTTGTGATCTTTTCCTAGGTTCTGAGATCTCAGAAAGCTAGATCCTACAGCCAGCAGGATATTCATTTTGAGTTGACCAGGAGTAAGAACAAGGAAATGACCCCGGGCTTTGTCAGGCCTGAAGGAGACCATGCTACTGTGTACTATTTGTTTTGCTTAAAAATAAAAGCTAAGCCTGGCAGTGGTGGCTCACGCCTTTAATTCCAACATTTGGGGGGGCAGAGGTAGGAAGATCTCTGAGTAAAGGCCAGCCTGGTCTACATAGTGAGTTCCAGGACAGCCTGGGCTACATAGAGAGACCCTGTCACTAAATAAACAAACAATTAAATAAAATAATAAATAAAAACTAAAACGGAGCAGATTCATTGGTTCCCCCCTTGTTTAGACCCCTTTTTGTGGGACGTGTGTGAAAAAAAATTCAGGGCTGATTATGTAGCATTTGAAACTAATAGAAATTCCCTTGTGTTGCCTCCCTGATGTTCCCACCAAAATATTTTCATACTGTCTTGACTTAGGACTTTCTTTTGTTCTGCAATATAAAAGCTTTATGACTAGGGGTAGCAATTGGTAGAGTGCTTGCCTAGCATCCTCAAGACCCTGTTGACACTGAGCATGTACAAGACTCTAGTTTCAATCACCAGAATGAGAAAAGGGAAGAAAAGTGGTAAAGAGAGAGATAGAAAGGTTAGTCAAAAGGGGTTTGCTTTGGGTGGGCTTTTATTTGGTAGAGTTTGTTTTGAGAAGGGGCCTCACTATGTCATCTGGCTGGCTTCCAGCTCACCAAAAGGGTTCTTGAAGAACCCAGCAGAGCAAAAGGAGCCGTGCGTGGTGGTGGCTCATGCCTATAATCCCAGTACTAGGGAACCAGAGGCAGCCTCCCGTGGGGGCTCACTCCCTCAGCCATCTTCAGCTGTCCTACATTCATGGTGTAAAAGCCCACTGCATGTAAGTTACTACAAGCAAGTGAAGCTAGAGGATCTGTCGCTGTCTCCCATACTTTCTTCATCTAATAGAAAGTGGCTCTAAACCCTGGTCAGACCGCAGAGCTCTGAGTCAGCTGAATAACTAGAGGAACCATAGACCTCAGGGCCTAAGGGAATGGGAATGAAGGGTGGTTTTCTGTGGTAGTGTTTTTTTTACTTCTATGGATAAATTAAGGTATTATCATAAGACATTAGTGGTACATGCCTTTAATCTGCTCAGCACTTCAGAGGCAGAGGCAAACAGATTTCTGAGTTTGGGGCCAGCCTGGTCTGCAGAGTGAGGTCCAGGACAGCCAATACTACAGAGGAACCCTGTCTTGAACCCCACCCCCTGCAAAAATTAAGGTATTATCTAATATAAACTCTCATTTCACAGATGTGGAGAAAGAAACTTGGCTATAATCAATACCAAGAGCTTGTTCATAGCAGAACTGAGACACAGCCCCAAGTCTTGCAGTATGGTAGAGGAACTGCGGAGCATCCAGCCCAGAGCCAGCTGATCCTCCTTGGGCAGGCATGTCCTTTTCCACAGTGGAGGAGGCTGAAGTCTGGCTAACAGTGGCCTGAGCCCCAGCAGGCCGCTAGCTGCCTGGGACTGTAAACAGAGTGGCTAGTCCCAAAAGTGGGCTGGGAACTGAAAACAGTAGGACCTCCAGGACAGAAGTGACAACAGGTGCAGCAGCTTGTTATAGTTCCAGAGTGAAGGAAACAGGAAGTGAGAGCTTATGGGAGGAAAAACGTGAGGGCTTTGGTTTGAGATTTCTGGGAAGGGAGGAGATGTATGGACCACTAAGGACTTCGATTACCTGGGGGAAAGTTAGAAAGGTGCTTCCTTCTTCTCTTCCTTTCCTTCTTTCCTTCCTTCCTTCCTTCCTTCCTTCCTTTTTCCCATTTCTAACTCCACTAGGGTTCACTGCGGAACCAGAAGGTCCTCAGACTACTGAACCTCTGTCCCCCACCACTGAGTGCTGGAAAAACAGATGAATGCCACTACCACACTAGGTAGAAGCTTTCTGCCTAGAAGTCCATTCTGGAAAAGTCCTGCCATACTCAGAGACCGGCTTCCCGCAGGGAAGGAACGCTCCGCCTGGAGGAGGTGATTCTGGCTGTAAGCAATGACTTTACAAACTCGAGAGTGGGTTTCCCCCATAGGAAACCGGGATCCAGGAGAGGCTCATACACTCAACCTCTGCTCTGACTCCCTGCACAGTGTGCAGTGCGCAGTGCGCAGGGTGCAGGGAGGGAAAGGAGGCAAGGACCCACCACGTGCATGCACGTGTGTGAATACATAGGAAATATATGAAAGAGAGGCTAGGGGAGCTCTGGACACGTCATCCAGTGCTGTCTTAGAGAGGGGACACATGAGGGACCCCACTCAGGAGCTTTCACTTGTTACTTCTGTGGGAGGGTCCCCTGCAGGCTTTACAGCAGGCAGGAAAAGACCATCAGGGTGAGATAAGAATGAAGCCTGGATCAATGTTAAACCTGAGACTCTCAGACAAAGACCAGTACCATGATTTCTGAGCCACATTAGAAGCAAGCTTTAATTAAATACCGGCAAGGATGATGGATACTGGTCAGGTTCGTTCAGGGATTCTGCAGAGGCTTGTAAAGGCAAACACATAAGGCTTCCATGTTTCCCATCACATCTAATCAGATGCACGTATTCCTGAGTACCTCCCACCTACAGGTGATCAAGCATATCTGGTGTGGTCAAACAAACTTGTTTAGGGGAGCAAAAACATGTGGCTTGTGACCACCCATAAACAGCAGGCTCCAGCATCTCAGGAAGTGTCTGTCTGTCCTTGGGCAAGGGGCTTATAGGCGAGACATTTTTGTTCATGGCTCTTTCAGGCACAGTAATTAAAACGTAAACTATAACTTTGGCTTTCACATTAGTCTGATTGTGATAACCAGTGTTGGGCCAAGACATCCTGGAGTCTGATGCAGGTCTGTTGGGATCAGACACGTGAGACTTATCCTAAGTGCTGCTGTTTTGTTCTCAGATTCCATGTTGATCATCAGGTGAACTGAAGTTCAAGTTCCCAGGCTCTAGGCTCTTTCCAGATGGGTAGCCAACTTCCTCTGTATTCTTCT
Organism: Montemys delectorum; assembly: GCA_019843815.1. Taxonomy (NCBI): domain Eukaryota; kingdom Metazoa; phylum Chordata; class Mammalia; order Rodentia; family Muridae; genus Montemys; species Montemys delectorum. The sequence continues at coordinate 2,811 of JADRCD010155635.1, read as the reverse complement.
TTTGTTCCTCAAAACATAATTGTTTCTAACCAGGAAAGAACAAATGATTCCGATTGATGGAAAATGTGATGTAACTTAGCACATAAATTTGTGGGCTTAAAAAGTCTGTACTATGGAGCCGGAGAGATGGCTCAGTGGTTAAGAGCATTGACTGCTCTTCCAGAGGTCCTGAGCTAAATTCCCCACAATCATATGATGGCTTACAACCATCTATCTATACGGGTATCTGATGTCCTCTTCTTCTGGTGTGTCTGTAGACAGCAACTGTATACTCATATCTATAAAATAAATAAATCTTAAAAAAAATAAAAGTCTGTAATACTCTGGCATGAGGTTGAGGTTCAGCTCCCAAGTCTGGTCTGTGGCTCTGATGGACCAGTACAATAAATGAGAGCACAGCCATGACAGCCTGCGTATAGTAAACCTTTCTCATCTGCTTAAGTACTTAGCTAAGATGAACATTTGAAGACGCAGTCAGCTCCTGAGTCTGTTCTGTTGTCTCCAACTGGTCAGCTTTGCAGCCTAATTCAAATAAAGATCTTGCTTTGCTGGATTCTGGCAACTGTTTGGGTTGTTTTGGATTTTTGGACCCTAACAGATTGTCTTAGTCAGGGTTTCTATTCCTGCACAAACATCATGACCAAAAAGCAAGTTGGGGAGGAAAGGGTTTATTCAGCTTACTTCCATATTGCTGTTGATCACCAGAGGAAGTCAGGACTGGAACTCAAGCAGGTCAGGAAGCAGGAGCTGATGCAGAGGACATGGAGGGATGTTTCTCACTGGCTTGCTTCCCCTGGCTTGCTCAGCCTGTTCTCTTATAGAACCCAAGACTTCCAGCCCAGAGATGGCACCACCCACAAGGGGCTCCACCCCCTTGATCACTAATTGAGAAAATGCCCCACAGCTGGATCTCATGGAGGCATTTCCCCAACTGAAGCTCCCTTCTCTGTGATAACTCCAGCCTGTGTCAAGTTGACACACAAGACCAGCCAGTACACAGATCATTTTACTTTAGCCATATTTAAGAACAGCATAATTTTGGAAAGAAGTTTTCTGATAGCAATGAACTCATCCCAAGTACACGAAATTTTAAGGCATGTTTACACTGAGATTCTTTACAAGGATCTCTGGGGCTTCCTTCACAAGGGTGGGTACTGCTGACTCAGAGATAGGGTTCAAGATTTGGAATCTAGGGAGACTGACTGAGGTAGACAATTGCCTGTAAGTGTCAGGGTCTGCCTGACCCTAAGATAACAGAGGAGTCATTAGGCTGTGGTGAAATACAGAGGACATCTGTGGTGGTCTAGATATGCCTGTGGGAAGTGGCACTTAGGAGCTGTGGCTTTGTTGGAAGGGGTGTGGCCTTGTTAGAGGAAGTATGTCACTGTGGAGGTGGGCTTTGAAGTCTCTGTGCTCAAGCTCCACTCAGTGTGGAAGGGACCCTCCTCTCGGCTGCCTGCCTTTGGGTCAAGATGTAGAACTCTCAGCTTCTTCTCCAGCCCTGTGTCTGCCTAAGCACTGTGGTGCTTCCTGCTATGATGACAATGGACTGAACATTTGAAACTGTAAGCCAGCCCCAGTTAAATGTTGTCGTTTATAAGAGTTATCTTGGTCATAGTGTTTCTTCACGGCAATGGAACCCTAACTAAGACAACATCTCTCACAAGGATGAGTATTATTGCCTAGAAGTTGTGCTCAAGGTTTTAAAAGGGAACGGTCTAGGATAGCTTGGTAGGGTGGTGCAGGCCTTTAATCTCAGCACTCAGGAGGTAGAGAAAGCCAGATCTCTGTGAGTTCAAGGCCAGCCTGGTCTAGAGAGTGAGTTTCAGAAAAGCCAGGCCTAATAGAGAAACCCTATCTCAAATAACCAAAAAAACCAACCAACCAAACAAACAAACAAAAAAAACCAAAAGACCTCTGGAGTAACAAATTCTGGATGTTAAAGGTTAGGGCTTGGATTAACAGGTAGCAAAGTATCATTCATTCCTGGTTATAAACTACATTTATTCCTGGCATTCCAGGAGGAACAGATAAGCACCTCATTCCACTGAACAGGTAAGCCACGTGCTTCACTTTCCTGACTTCTCCAGTGCTTATCTATGTGTAGTGGTGAATTAGTTAATCTGCTTTGGCTCCCAGCTGCTGGTTGTGCATGCTACACCCACCTAAGAGCTCTGGATGCACAAATGAAAGACATATACATGCCAGCTAATTTTGATATGCCTAACTGGCTCAATGGTTGGACATTTCTAAACCTCCACGTGGCTAGCACACACTGCCCTTCCTGGCTTAGCACCTTCTAAATCTGTATTATATTGTATTTTGCTGCCCTGTTACCCTTCTAGACAGCTCCCTCCACAGGACTGCTTTCCCTTCCCACCTACATTGCTGGATGTTTTTGGGGTTTGGTTTTTTTTTTTGGTTCTTTTTTGGTTTTTCGAGACAGGGTTTCTGTGTAGCCCTGGCTGTTCTGGAACTCACTCTGTAGACCAGGCTCCAGGCTGGCCTCGAACTCAGGCTGGATGATTTCTTTATTGCAGCTCTTAAATCTGATCCCACTGCCTTCTAGTCATGGCCATACTCTCCTCTCTCCCCTCTCTTCCTCCATCCCTTGCTCATGCAATCTAAAAGTCCCGCTTTGGTCTCCCTGCCCAGCCACTTGGCTGTACGGCAATTCTATATTATCAATCAAAGGCAGCTAGGAACAGGAACACTCAGAGTCTGGAAACACGACTTTTGGGAGCTGAATTAAGACAAAGCATTAGGCCTGGAGCAAGTGGGGCTGGACTAAGAGAGAGAAGGGAAGGGGGG
>JADRCD010155630.1:0-12478 GCA_019843815.1 Montemys delectorum | reverse complement strand
GGGGGGGGTAATGGGAAAATCAAAAGAAATAATTTCAGAATAATTTTCTCTAAGTGTGACACGACATTCATAAAAAAAAAGGTTGGATGAATTTGACTATTGGAAAATTAAGAATCTCCACACAACACACAAAACCAAAGTCAAAATTCAAGCAAATGACAGGCTGAGGGAAAGTATCAGAAAAGCAGGCAATTTCCTCAGTAAATGCCAATACAGTTCAAGGAAAAGGCTAAGTCATCAGAAAAGGGACAAAAGACGTACCCAGCCTCTTGCCAGAAAAAAGAACCACTGTGGGTTGTAAACCAAGATGGCAGAGCACAGGCTGTGCTCAGAGAGGAATACAGAACAGAAGTACAATGAGAGGTGGGGTTTTATCCCTGCCTTGGGCAAAGACGATCCCTGTGTTGGCCAGAGTGAAGGGAGCAGGCATCTCCGAGGTGCTGGGAGGGGTAGCTAGGTGTAATCTTTACAAGGGCAGTGGGGCACTACTATCTGTAAAGCTGTGACTCCAAACTTGAGAGAGTGCCTTAGCTATCTTCTGAAAGCAACTTCCCAGTCGAGATAAAACTGGCTGTTTGGGGGTAGGCAGAACAGTTTTGAGATAACTCGAGGTGATTTTCCCAAACAGAAGTGTGTGGCTTCTGTTTGTTTTTGTTTTCATTGTGGCTTTGGGATATTGCTGTTCTCTTCAACAACCACATCCTCTGTGTCCACTGGCTTCTATTCATTCCTTTTCCGGCCAGACTGCACACTTTCAAATCTTTCTGCTTCTTTGGGTTTCCAGTTCTCAACATGGACCTGGATAAAAGCGTCCAGCATTATCTGTGCCACGAGCTGAATAGTATGTATGCTCTCTGGACATTTCCTCCTCCAAATTAATTAGACCATTACTTTTAAATCCAGCCTCAGTCTTAAAACACAAAGTACGGACACAATATTTTTCAGACAGGATGTGAATGACTCACAATCCAATTTCTAATAGAACCCTCACTCCTACCTTGAAAGCTGTGAGTGAGCCATCTGGATTGCCCATGCTTTTATCAGTGTTGTGGTCCTCTGCGGTCTTCAGAATCACCCACTGTGCGCTTTGCTGACCCAAATCCTAGGCTTACTAGCCTGCTTCTCCAAACTTAAGTTCCTCTCCCACACCAGTTCCAAAGGCTTAACAATGGCATGTTCAGGTAGATACAACAAGAGGACTGATCTTCCAGAGGTCCTGAGTTCAATTCCCAGCAACCACATGGTGGCTCACAACCATCTGGAATGGGATCCGATGCCCTCTTCTGGTGTGTCTGAAGACAGTGACAGTGTACTCATAGACATAAAATAAATCAAAAAAGAAAAATTTCAGGACTCGGGAGGCAGAGATGGGATTGCAGCAAGTTCAAGGCCAGCCTGGTCTACTTAATGAATTTGAAACAAGCCTGGACTAGATAGTAAGATCTTGCCTCCAAAACATCATAAAGGGGAGGGAGTATTCTGCATGTTGTCCCTCGCTTGGCCCCAGGCACCTGGGCAGAACACTGGCGGTGGCAAGTTGTGGTAGAGAGGCCTTTTGACATTGCAGAAGACAAGAAGCAGTGGTGGGGAAGGGGAGGGACTCTGAGCAAGGCACAGCTCCCAAGGACACACAGTGACCTTCTTCCAGCTAGGTACTATCTCCTAATGCTTCTAGAACCTTCCCAAATAGGACCACTACATGAGGATTAAGCAGTCACCATAGGAGCTTGTGAGGGACCCTTCCCATGCAACCTGTAACACTGTAGGAATTGCAGCTGCCACTGCACTGACCCAGCAGCCCCACCGCTGAGCTTTTTATCACCACACATTCTTCCACACGTGGATCGAAGTCCTTGCCACGTGGTCTCTAGTTACAGGGAAGCCTGAAAACAACTTACACGCCCACCAATTAGAACCCAGGCTAAACACCCACGGTGTTTTCACACAACGGAATATCAACTAGAATTTGCAAAGGAATGTCATATCCAAGATATGTTTAGTTAAACAAACAAGCAAGCGAGCGACATGGCAGAACTTTTGGTTACTGTAAAAGCCAAGTGATCTAACAAGCCGTTTCCAGGCTGAGCCCTCAGATCCTCCAGGGAACCCAATGCCTTCCAAGACATGTCTGGGCATGGTAATCAGTGTTCTCTTTCATAATACTAATCTTCCTGAAAAAAAAAAAAGCAAAGGCTTAGTAGGCAAGGCGTCCCCACCCTTCTCCCAGTTTACAAAAGAATGGCACATTCTCCCCTTTCTTGATCCTGCCTACAGGACTTTGGCTCAGGTACAAGATTCTCTAGGCCACAGAACAGAGCGACTATCTGAATGCTAGAAATATGTTAGAAACACGTGTGTCTTCAAAGCCCCTTTTGATTGACATGTTATAAGCCCGAGGAAGGGCTGCAAGCCTCTGTTTATATATTCTGATAAAAACATACTTTCCTCTGTAGTCTCAAAAGGGATACTCTCGACTCAGGGTGTCTCTGTAGTCCCTTGCTGGGCATCCTACATTCGATTTACTACTGACCTATTGTCTGCCTAGAGTTAGGGTCAAATCCAACAAGTTAAGGGCTCATTCCTGTGAGATGTGCTTCTCTCTCCCTCTGCCCTCTCACTGCTGGAGATGAAAATCAAGAGTGTTGGCACAAGCTGAAAGAAGCTCCCCCCAGCAGAGCTACACCCTCCCCTCTGCCTTCCTTTCCCTGTAAGTGCGGCATACTAACCAATTGCTCCCCTGGAGCATTCCCCTGCCTTGTTTCTGCCTTATCTCACATGTCTGGGCTTCTCATGTTTCTCATGAGTCATCCTCACAACTTCCTCCTTAATTTCTATCATTTTCCATAGTGGCTCATAGAACCCTTGGAAATGCCTCACTTGTAGTTGCCAGTATGGATGGGATGGCTGCAGATAGATAACCAGCTGGAGGCGACATAGGAGCAGTCTGGAGGCAGGTACCCTCTCGGCATACAGGTGGCCACTAGCCTAGAAGCCCACCCTGTAGCTGTTAAAAGGCTTTTTTGGTTGTTGTTTTTGTTGTTATTGTTGTTTTTCTGAGGCACGAGTCTCACTATGTAGCCCTAGCTAGCCCAGAACTCACTATTTCAGACTAGGCTGGCTTTGCAGGAACTCACAAACTCTACCTGCCTCTGCCTCCAGAGAGCTGAAATTAAAGGTATGTAGCATTACCCTGGATTAAAGGTTTTGCTACAGTTCAATCTCTAACGAGTCTTCCCTGGAGTCTGTGAACGGGGAGAACATTGAATCCTGAAATCCCCTGGTGCTCCTGGCAATCGGCTCCAATCCAAGGCTATCCAGAGGTCCGGTCCTAAGCCACTCCTTCCACCTCCAAGGCATTTATAAAAATGAAAAGTGCCACATAAAACAGATGCTGATTTGTTTTAATATTTATTTTATGTATCTGAGTACACTGTAGCTGTCTTCAGACACACCAGAAAAAAGAACATCGGATCCCATTACAGATGTTTGTGAGCCACCATGTGGTTGCTGGGGATTGAACTCAGGACCTCTGGAAGAGCAGTCAGTGCCCTTAACCACTGAATCATCTCTCCAGCCCAATGCTGATTTTTATCAGCCTGGCAGTAAGAAACGTTCACCTATTATCTGACTTTTAAAATTCTACCTTTGTTCCCCCCTGAGATGAAGTTCCAAAATCAAATTACTTTGAATATCAAATAATTATTTGTTAAAATAGATAATATGTTTTGTTCTTTGGACTAATTGTAAGACTTAATCCGAAGTGTGTGTGTGGGGGGGGGGAGGACTAACACTTGAAGGCTTATGGTCAGTGGAAAAAAAATCACAAATAACTGAAACTAATCAAAATATTTGGTTACTATAGTATGAAAGGGTGGTTAGGAAAGACTGAAGTATGTGCATAGGTACACAGATAAAAAAATATGCATGTATATATCCATGCATATACAGTGTTAGAGTACAGTTCTGCAGAGGCCAAGTGGAAATACAAGTTTAAGGAGAAAAACTTTTTTTTGTTTTTTGTTTTTTCTGTCATAGATGATGATGGTTGATACTGAATTACTACGCTCTTCAGATTCCTTTGGATTCTGAAGAGTGAAGTAATACTGTCCTTCGGCTGTCAGTATTTATGATGCATTGCCAAGTAGATCCTGGCAGATATTTTGAGCCTATGATGAAATAGTTTCAAGTGTTCAAAAGGTTCACAGTTTTCAAAACTGTTTAAGGAGACCTTCAGCGAACATGATCTGCAGACACAGAAAGCTGACCTTGACAACCTCCGCACCACTGACGTGGAGGGAAATTCGCTTTTGATGTGGGCCTGTCTTGCATCCTATGGGCTTTACCTATCAGATACCAGTAGCAGATTTTCCACCCCAGCCGAGACTATCGAGATGATTTCAGATGATGGCAGGCATGCTGAGTCTCCCTGGCCACAAAGCATTGCTCTGAGGCAATCCGAGTTGCATCCGTTGCTTCTCCATCTCTCATTAGAATCGCTTCTTACCCGGGTAGCGTGGGGGAGTTACACAACTAGAGCCTAAGTACCAACCAGTCTGGGTTTGAGCCTTGACTCTTTCTTATGGGTGGTGTGACCTTAGCAGGTCACTTCATCACTCTGTACCTCAGTTTCTTCTGCAGCTCAATGGGGGATGATGATAGTGTTATTTTTCAGAATCTCTTGGAGCTGAGCTGGGGGGTAAGCGGAATGCTTTACAGCATGGCTTGGGTAGGTGGACCTTTGGGGGTGGGGAGGCGGCATTTCCTGTAAAATGATGACATATGGATTTGGTCTTTGTCCCTAGTTCTTCTTAAGAGCCTTGGGTTTTCCTGAATGGCAGTGGTATCTTGTGTTCTACTGAGGTCACTCCTGTCAAGAGCCTGGATAGTTTCAGAATGGGGGCTTGCTTAGAATGGGAGACCCCCGTTATAAGAAGCCTCATTTCTACCCTCTAGAGAGGTGGAGAACACCTGGATCAAGTTAGTTACTAGTGACTCATGGTTTAATTCATCATGCCTACAAGATGAACTCTTCATAAAACGGTTTAAACATGGGAGTTCGGAGACCTTCTGGATTAACGACCACTGGAGGTCCTGGGAGACTTGTATGTCCTAAGAGAACGTCCCCACCTCTAGCCCGTCTCTGCTTCTCTTTCATCTGCGTTTCTCGGCTGGTATAACACATGACAGGCATGAGCAAAGTGTTCCCTGAGGTTTGGGAGCTGATTCAGCAAATTGGTGAACATAAAGGGATGTTATGGGCACCCCCATGACTGGTTAAAGCCAGATCAGACAAAAGAGGGGTGAATGTAGGGCACAACATCCAGACTCGGCTTCTGAAGGGAGGGCAGGCTGTGAGAGACAGAACACTTAAATCCACTGAGTCAGCGCTAACTCCAGGTGCTAAGTGTTAGCTCAGAGTTGATATGTGAGGAGGCAAAATTCTGAAACGTCTGAAAGTTAGTTAGAAGGCAGGGAGGGATGAGTCATGGAGAGGAGATATGACAAGCTACTATTTGGCTAACAGTTTAGGCCAAACCAACAACCAACCAACCAATAGGAAGGCCAGACTTCACTCTCCTAAACATAGGGTGAAACCTTGTCTCTAAACCGTGAGACAGAACCACCGATGTGCCATCACATTCCACTCCGGTCCCCAGTCACTGAGAAGCAACAAGCACATCTCCTACACAGCATCCTCTTACCCCCATCTCCCCATCCCTCTGCTCTGCAGCCAGGGTAGGTTATTGTACCTTCTTTCCCCAAAGCACAGGGAAGCTAGGGTACTGGGGGCATCTTCTAACTGCCCCCACCCTGCAGCTGCAAGATTTTTCCCCAGGACCTGGCCCTTTCTTTTTCTGGTTAGCCTCTGTAATGGCTCTGTAAACCCTTATTTCCAAGACCTCTTGGTCTGCAGAGTTTGGGTTCAATGAAAGGAAACCATAAGCACTGAGTTCCTGTGCTTTGATTGTCTTAAAGGTGCTCATGTTGTCAGCTTCCTGTGGTCTGAGATCACCACCCCGAACTCCTTTCTGTATCCTGAGCCTTATCTCTGTGTTAGACCCCTGCCTGGCTCTTGTGTTGCCCTACTTAATGAGTTTAAGGCCAGGATATCCCTCCAACTCTTGAGGCAAGGATATGACTTCCCACTCCGTATCAGGCCTTATCTGTCTCCTCTTAATTTCAGCTCTCATTTCTTGATTGTGGCCAAACAAGGGAGCTGGTGGCCCTCAGCATCTTCAAGGCTGGAGTGTAGGGCCTGCTGCCTGATTTTGTAGGTCTTACAAGCTGTTTTGTTTTGTTTGAGAGGGTCTCACTACATAACCCTGGATAGCCTGGGACTCACCATATAGATATATATATGAGGCTGGCCTCAAGCTCACAGAGATTTGTTTTCTCAGACCTCAAAAGTGCTGGGATTAAAGGTGTGTGCCACCATACCTGGTGCTGACTATATTTTAAAGTGACTGGGGGGGGGAAATTTTAAAAAAAAAATATCATTTCACACCAAAGGAAACGAAAGCTTCCATGTCCATAAATAAAATTTGATCCTCTTATGGAGATCTACATTCTGACTTTATGGGCTGTGAGTTCTTTTGCCTTTATGGTGCCTTCCTCCATAAAAATCAATCAATAAATTAGTTAGCAAATACAAATGATATCTTATGACTTTAGGTAGAAAGATAAACTTGGAAAATTTATTACCATTTCCTTTTTCTTCTGACTTTATTGATTGATTTATCGAGGCTGTATTCATAACCTCTGCTGGCCTGGAAGTCACAGCAATCCTCCTGCCTTGGTCTCCCGAGTGCTGGGGTTATAGGCATGAGTCACTACATCTGGTTTTCTTCTGTCAAAAGCAATTTAAAAATTAAGGTATTTTTATAAAGTTCCAAAAATATGTGAATCTTTAGCATTAAAAGGAAGTCAGAGCAGGAAGTAAAACAGGGCCGGAACCTAGAGGTAGGAACTGATGCAGAGGCCATGGAGGGCTGCTGCTTACTGGATTGCTCCTCATGGCTTGCTCAGTCTGCTTTCTTGTAGACCCCAGGACCACCTGCCCAGGGATGATACCAACCATAATAGATTGGGCCCTTCCCCCAATCACTAATTAAGAAAATGCTTTACATCTGTATCTTATGGAGCATTTTCTCAATTGAAGTCCCCTCCTTTCAGATAACTCTAGCATGTGTGAAATTGACTTAAGATTAGCCAGTATACCCTAATTCCTTTTTTTTTTTTTCTTTCTTTCTTTTTTTTTTCCCCTTGGTATTTTGAGACAGGGTTTCTCTGTGTAGCCCTGGCTGTCCTGGAACTCACTCAGTAGACCAGGCTTGGTCTCGAACTCAGAAATCCGCCTGCCTCTGCCTCCCAAGAGCTGGGATTAAAGGCACACACCTGCTTTATTATTATGTATGACTGTTTCTGCATCACAGATGAGCTGAACAGAGAGATACAATAGAGATCACATCTTCTGCAAAACCTAAAATGGCCATCACTGGGACCTTTGCACAAAGCTGATCAACTCTTGGTGTAGTGTTTTACGAAGGAGAAAAGAGAGATCCAGAGAGACAGAAAAGTGGCTTACCTGGTGACTTACCCAGGACTGTGGCCCAAGACAAAAGGCCTGCTCCTGCTTAGCCACTATTCTCATGCTGTTGAAAAGGCCTCCCAGGGAGTGTCTGAACCTGCATTCTACAGAGTTCTGGAAACTGGAGAGCTAGATTGCTTTCTCATGAAAGTCAGCCAGGGGGCAGGAAGAAGGCCGCTGGGCTTCACAGCCAAATTCTAGAAGGCCTTGTGGATGAACCGGGTAAGAGCAGCCCAGCTGCCCTTGAGCAAGCTGAACTTTCAAGCAACTGCCCTCCTAAATGGTAATTTGATAATGTGATGAGAAGCTGAGGACAGTGGGCGCTATTAAAAACCATGCTTTGTGCTCGCCCTAATACCTCTCGGGAGGAACAGCCCATGCGAAATGACTGAATTCCTTTTGACCCACAAAACCAGAATTTCACAGGTTCTAACCTGGCATGGCTGTCTCATCTTGCACACTGAGCTGAAAGACATACTTTGGGCATCTTGTTCTAGCCATTGCAAGCCAAGTGAAGATGAAAGGGCGGGGGATTCCACTGGGTCTGATTCCAAAGCCCTGCGTGGAAGCATTAAACACCAATCCCTTCTCCCTTAGTGACTTTGGCCTAACAAGAGGCTCAGGCATGGGTTCCTGAGCCATCGAGATCCTCCTGGGTCTTCTTGTACACATGTCCACCTCCATGCCTCCATCTTCCAAGTGGCTGAGTTTACTTTCAACTGCTATTACCTCTGGGCATTTTCTTGATGATTTCTTCCACCTCCTGCTCATTCCCATCATGGTTTCCTTACTGAGCTCCCTTGGTACAGAGCTCAACAACAAACAAAGCCTCTGTGGTGTGTAAATCTGATCTTGTCCCTCTTCCATTCAAATCTTCCTGTACTTTGCGGGGGATGAGGCCCTGTATCACCTCTCCTTGTCCCATGTGCTGTAAGGTCTGCACACACACACACACACACATTTACAGTCTCTCTCTCTCTCTCTCTCTCTCTCTCTCTCTCTCTCTCTCTCTCTCCTCTCTCTCTAAGACAGAGTTTCTCTGTGTAGCCCCTGGCTGTCCTGGAACTCCCTGGAACTCCCTCTGTAGACCAGGCTAACCTCAAACTCAAGAGATCCACCTGCCTCTGCCTGCTGAGTCCTGGGATTAAAGGCGTGCGCCACCTTGCCTTGCCCAGCCTGATTGGGCTTCTCTTAACAAGGCTCCCAAGGGTTTCCCGGGGCTCTCCCTGCCATGCCCAGCTTTTGGGATGCCACCAGGCCTCCGGTTACCAGGACTTTGGTGCCAGGTGCTCCCTCTGCCTTTTTTAGCAAGTTGATGACGACATCATCACAGCCTGCTCTAACATGAGTCAGTTGCTATAAAGGCTTTACTTCCTACTACCATTACCTTGAAGTTAAGGCTTCAATGTATTGATCTGAGGAAACAGCATTTGGTCCATAGCAGAGAGCTCCAGCGCCCACCTCTTGCCCGGTTCTACTGTTATCTCTCCGCCCAGGCAGGACCCGTTGCTCTCACTTACAGGCACTCCCCTCCTCTTCTTTCCCCTCTGTGTTTCTTCCCTGCCTTGTACTTACTTTACTGTCCTTAGCATATCGCCATGTGAGCGCTCTTCTCTGGGTTCCTGGAATGACCATGAGCTTCATCTGGGCCTCCCTGAATCCCCCACACCTCACACAGCACCTGGGACCCTAGGACACATGGGGGGGGGTGGTGGTGGAGGACGGCCGTGCCTTGTCCATAGGACGTGAGGTTTGGATTAGTTATTCTGGGGCTCCATGGTCTAATTCCAGCTCGCACACACCACCAAGTCTGCCTGTGACACACATGGGTGTGTTTCCCCGACCTCCAGGAAGGTTTCCATGTGATCTTTCAGCCAAGTAAATCAAACATCCTGTACTCTCCGGAAGCCACACCTTGTGGTTTTAACCTGGGGACAATGACAGGTACCAGGGAGGCGGTGACTCTTGGATGCATAGCTGACTGTTTATCTGTTTACATGTGCACACACCTAACATTAAACACAGGGCACGGAAGTTACCCTAAAGCCTCAGGTCGTTTCTAGGAAGCAGCATTTCTGGAAGCTTACCCCCTTAAAACTTACCCACTAAAAATCACATGTCACATTATATAATTAAAGATTTTATTTAAGCTTGTTAATGTTTTATGAGTGACCCACGAGGCCTCCTGGACCAGCTGGTATAAAATGTTCCAATATACAGGTGACTAGTTATAAAAGTTATCTGTAAGGCTAGGGAAGTAGCTCAGACAACAGTAAAATGCTTGTCGTGCAAGAACGAAAACAAGAGTCCAGATCCCTAGCACGCGTGTTAAAAAACAAGCTCTGGAGGTACGTACATTCCTGCACCCCTAGATTTGGGGAGGTGGAGATAGGAAGACCCCTGGGGCTTTCTGGCCAGCCAGCACAACTGAATTAAGCTCCAGTTTCAGTAAGACACCCTGCCTCAAAAAATAAAGTGGAGAAGCAATTGGAGAAGACATGGGACCTGGGACCCTGTCCTCCACATGCACACACAGATGCACCTGCTGACACACATACATGTGTACACATGGACTTGCATAAACTCATACCCACAGGCAAAAACATAAAGAAAATTGTCTTCTAAACATGTCTTATAGAACCCAGGACCACCAGCCCAGGGATGGCACCACCCACAATGGGCTGGGCCTTTCTCCATCAATCACTAATTAAGAAAATGCCTTACAGCTGGATTTTTTTTTTTTTTTTAAATTACAGCTGGATCTTATGGAGCATTTTCTCACTTGAGATTCCCTCCTTTCAGATAACTCTAGTCCATGCGTCAAGTAGACCTAAGATTAGCCAGCACAACCTCAAAGCCCAGGATAGCTGACTGGAACGTTTTCTCATTCTGCTCCCCTGGGGGCCCCAGTTCCTCCCTGTCCTGGTCCTTCTACTCTCTGCTGTACACACTGTGTAGAAATTTGTAGCCTGCCTCTCATCAATGTGAGACGGGACCATTCACTGAACCCAAGGCTCCCGTTTGGCTATCTGGCTGGCCAGTGAGTCCGAGGGCTCCCCATTCCCTTGCCTCCAGGGCTTGGGTTATAGGGGCATCCCACCATGCCTGGCTTGGTGCATGGGTGCAGGAGATCAACACTCGGGTCCTTATGCTTACAAGGCAAGCGTTCTAACGGCTGAGACATCTCTTCAACCTGACACCTTTTTGGACTTTGGGGAATAAACTATCAGTCTGGGCCACGCGCATGGTGCTCGATAGGAAGTGATGTTTGTGTGTCCAGCAAAGTGCAGACTCCTGTCTCTTTAGTAGAATGGAGTCACTTGGGGCAAGCCACAGCCCGAGAAAACAGTTTATATAGTATAGAGTAAGGGCCCAGCTTGATCTCGACAGGAATAGATAGATACCCAGTGAGTTCACTGCACACACACCATGTCTGGGTGCTACCAGATGAATTTCATGTTTATTGTCTCATTTAGCCTCATGTCTAATCTACGAGCATGACTATCATTGCAGACAGGAAAGTGGAGGCTTAGAGAACTGAGCCTAGTGACAGACCTCTGATTATATACAGAGGCAGGACTCAACCTCTGACTTGAAACTCTAGATATAATGGGAAGAGGAAACCCTTGCCTCACAAAATGGTGGAGTTACCTACTGGGAAGGGGTCAGAGAAAAGTGAGGGGAATTGAATTAACTGGGTTTTGTAGCTTTAAATGGCTTCGGACTGAAAGTATTCTGTTTGCTCAGGGCTATGATGATGACCGCCTGTGATCTCTCAGCCATCACCAAGCCCTGGGAGGTACAGAGCAAGGTATGGATGCTTCCTGCCCTGGCGGAGGGAGCTCAGTACTGCTGACCACAGTAACTGAGGCTCGACCCCCTTAGCCCAACTCCACTCTCTCGGTCTCTCCTGGGATGAGTGGCAGTACCAGGGAAGGGGTGGGCTTTCCTCTTTGCTGAGCTTGAAACACAAGTGAAATGGGTGTAGGGGTAGGGTATTGGGCTGTGCATGTGTATGTGTATGTATGTATGTGTGTATGTATGTATGTATGTATGTATGTATGTATGTATGTGATCAGGTCCATTGGTTACAGGTGGCTCTGCTGGTGGCTGCTGAATTCTGGGAGCAAGGTGACCTGGAGCGCACAGTGCTGCAACAGAATCCTATTGTAAGTAGTCAAAGGAGAGGGTGTGTCAGCTGGATGTCAAGAGAATACCATTTCTTCCTGCCCTAAAGGTGTGATCAATGACACAGGGCTGTGTGACCTTACTTCAGGATGATCTTTTACGAGTATAGTGGTTCTCTGAGATGGTACATGGCTTCTAGACGACCCACAACCTCATTCTTTGAGAACAGAAATGGGGGCCAGAGATAATGTGCTCTACAAGTATTTGCCTACCCCTCTGCAGTTTGAGAGCCTTGCTGTCAGCTAAGTAGACCCTGACCAGTGGGTACCAAACTTATGCCCTTTCAGGTACAGAGGAACAGGGGCCACTTACCCTGGCTTCCTTCTAACTGCACAGAGCCAACTAGGAAGCTTGCCTATCTGGGAACCTATCTCACCACTGAGAGCTGACTTGGCTGGGCTGGTCGGCTGGCTTCTGACAATTAGGAACTGTCCCCAAAGGCCTGAGGGTGAAGCTAGGAAGCCAGCTCCTGGAGGACGAATAAAAAAGACAAACAGGCTGCACGGATGGGAAACAGGCAGGCTGAATTGTGGGAGTGCTGAGGGTTCATGGGTCACCACCTTAGCCTTCAGTGGGAGTCCAGGGAGAGGGGAAAGGCAGGGCAGGTAGAACAGGCGGAGTGTCTAGCTTCCCTCCTTCCTCCTCTCTTCTCTTGCCTTAGGCAGATTTTAAGGATGGGTGTGTGTGTGGGGGGGGGGGGGG
>JADRCD010155629.1:6633-21258 GCA_019843815.1 Montemys delectorum | reverse complement strand
TTTTTTTTTTTCATTTTTTTTTTCATTTCAATTTTTAAAGATTTATTTTTGTATTTTGTGTGTATGGGTGTTTTGCTTGCATGTGTATCTGTGTACTACCTGTGTACAGTGTCTACAGAGAGGCTAGACCAGGCTGTTGGAGCCTCTGGAAATGGAGTCACAGGTGAATGTGAGCCACCTGTGGGTGCTAGGAATCAAACCCAGGTCGCCTGCAAGAGCAGCAAGTGCTTAACCACTGAAGAACTTACATTTTAAATGCTGACCTCATTTAAATATCTAATCTGCCTGCTCCCTCACTGGACAGGTGAGAAACGCGGAGCCTTCATAAAAAATAGTGATCCGTCCAAGGTCACATGACAAGCCAGTTAGTGACCCGGACATCTGTTACCTCATGTCTCCCGGATTTGGCTGGGCCTAGGAAAAATAAAACAGTAACAAGTTTCAGGTAAGGCAAACAGTGTTCCCAGGATGGAGTGTCAGGTCGCCCGCCACACAGCGTTTGCCTCACTGAACTGTCAAGTCTGCTTATCTGGACACAGTACAGCTATCCCAGCGGGTTGTATGAGAACAGAGAGAGACAGAGCAGAGTGGAAATGTTCAGATGGAAGCCCCTGAGGGCATCTTCTCGGGTGGGGGTCAGGAGCGACAAAGACATCTGGCAGAGAAGCAGAAAGCGTCTCTGCAGGCAGCCGCCTGAGGCGGATCTGAGCAGACAGGTCACTGTGCAGTGGTGCGCACAGAACTGCATTTGTGCGATAAGCATCGATCAAACCATCCCTCTCTTTTGTGACAGTCACGTAAAATGATAACGCTGGGTAGCTCGCTGTCTCTGTGACAAGCCATACAGATGAAGGCCCAGAAATCGTCTGAGAAGCCATTCTTGGTCCCAGACTTAGGGGGGCTGGGAGGTCTCCTCAAAGAGCTGCTGTGAAAACAAATAACCCCTTGAGTCCAGCAAGAAATAGGCAGCTAGCAGGGTGGTGGCGGCGCATGCCTTTAATCCCAGCACTTGGGAGGCAGAGGCAGGCGGATTTCTGAGTTCGAATCCAGCCTGGTCTACAGAGTGAGTTCCAGGACAGCCAAGGCTACACAGAGAAACCCTGTCTTGAAAAAAACCAAAAGAAAGAAAGAAAGAAAGAAAGAAAGAAAGAAAGAAAGAAAGAAAGAAAGAAAGAAAGGAAGGAAGGAAGGAAGGAAGGAAGGAAGGAAGAAAGAAAGAAAGAAAGAAAGAAAGAAAGAAAGAAAGAAAGAAAGAAAGAAAGAAAGAAAGAGGCAGCTAAACAGCTGAGGTCAGTTAAGAAAGGAGTGAGTGTGGAAAAAGCCCTGAAGTTCAGCAGAGGAGATCAACTCTGTGAACGGAGTGGAGAGGGAACAGATGTACTCTTTCGATGGAGTCAGAAGACTGATCATGGATTTAAGTCTGAGAGGCTTGGGTTGAGCCCAGATCTCTCAATAATTAATTATGCAACTATGGGCAAATCATACCCTTAGCCTCAGTTTCCTCTCTATAAAATGACTGAATTGAACGGCTCCCTGGAACAGCTATTACGACATCAAAGTCAGTATGTAAACGGATCTGGGGATGTGCTCTGTTTGTAAAACGCTTCCCTTGTAAGCACATTGACCTGAGTTCAATACCCAAATCCAAGTAAAAACACTGGACATGGTGACATGTACCTGCAATTTCAACATGGGTAGGCAGAGACAGGAAGACTCTGCAGGGCCTGCTGGCCTGCCAGTCTAGCTTTAAAAACCTCTTCATTTAAAAAAAAAAAAAATGTTTGTTTTGTGTGTATGTGTGTAAGTGCACATGTGTTAATGTGCTCATGTGGAAGAGGTCAGAAGACAGCTTACTGGAGTTGGTTCTCTCCTTCTACCATGTTGGTCCCAGGGATTGAACTCAGGTCATCAGGCTTAGCAGCAGTCACCTTTACCCTCTGAGCCATCTTGTTAGCCATATCCATATCCAAATTTTTCCAAACTTCATTTGTTTTCTATCAAGTCATCTTGAGTGGTGGAATTGGTTTGGGGCTTAAAATCAAACAAATTAGATTCCGTTTCCTATTCTATCACATATTTATGACATAGATAAGGAAACTTACATGGCTAACATAGTTTTCCTTCTTTATAAAATAAACCTTGTTGGGAAGATTGTAGGTAATATGGATGATGTTCCTAACATGGCACATGGAACTTAGAAGACATTTAATGAATGTAACTCTGTCTTCCTTGGGGAAACATTCATTAGTGGAGTAAGAAGGGAGGCAGAGGCCATGAAGATAGCTCAGAGAGGACACAGGCCTGGAAGGAAGTGAGAGTGGAAGGAGGGGCCTGACTCCTCCAACTTATCTTCTGATCCTCATGCCTGCACTGTGGCACACTCACTGCCCACTACACATTGTATGTACACATACACACACACATTTTTTTCAATTTAAAACACTTGTAACGGAAGTTGGATGTATATGTCGATCTTGTTCTATTGTATGCATTCTTTCCCCAAAATCACACTGTTACTCTGTCTTTAGGCCATTCCTGGCCAACCTCACAGCACCAAGCCCACCCAGCCTCTCTGCCTTCCCAGGACTCACAGTCACACACACTCTCACAACAGCTACCATGTATTGAGCACTTGCCAAATGTCAAGCATTCTGCTAGTTGCTTCCGAGACATTCTACCTTCCACACAATCAAGACTCGATACATGTTGGTTTCCTTCCTTCTGGTTGGAAGAGGGCAGTCAAGGATGCCATGACACAGGCACTGCTGCATAGCCACAGTGGCTTCTCTGGAGTGCTCTACAGTTTACAAAACTCTGGTCAACCCACATCATTCTCCCTGATTCTTACAACCACAGTGCAGTTTCCCATTCGATCCACAGTTACTGTGCACCAACACCATGCCAGGTGCTCTGTGAACTCCGCAGGGATGGAGCAGGGACCTCGGGAGCTCGTTCTCAGTTACTGATGTTTCCTTTCGATCGCAATTCTTTGCCTTTTCCCATGCTATGTCTTCTGACAAGAACATGTTTTACTCCACTGCTAGCTAAATCTTTTATGTCCAAAGACTTCACTAACCAATCTGCCTTCTTTAAATCCCTCTGCTCCCAACACACTATGGCTTCTGACTCCCACAAGTGGCCTTTACCGAGTTCCATGGTCTTCCTCTGTTTTGTTTTGTTTTTTTAATTTATTTTTATTTTGTGTGGTGTGAATGCATGTGTGTGTATATGTGTATGGGGTGTGTGTGTATGCATGTGTGTGTGTGTATATGCCTGTTTGTATATGTGTATGCCTGTGTGCATATGTATGCATGTGTATGTTGTATGTGTGTGGCGTATGTGAGTATAGTGTGTATGCATGTTTGTGGTATGTATGTATCATGTGTATGCACGTGTGTGGTGTGTATGGTGCGTATGCATGTGCATGTGTGTGTGTGATATGTGTAGGTGTGTGCATGGGTGTTTATATGCATGTGTGTGTGGTGTGTATGCATGTACGTGTGTGTAATATGTGTATGTGTGTGCATGTGTGTGTGATATGTGTAGGTGTGTACATGTGTGTATATATGCATGTGTGCATGTGTGTGTGTATGCACAGAGGCACCTTTATCCCATGTGCATGTGTGCCATTGCACATAAAGAGGCTAAAGGAGGGCCCTGGGTATCTTCCTCTTTGCTCTCCATCTTATTTTTTTTATCCTTTTAGAGTTAGTTAGTTTCTAATGTGTCTGAATGGCTTGCCTACACTTCTGTACGTGCACCACACTAGTGCCTGGTGCCTGTAAAGGTCAGAAGAGGGTACCCCAGAACTGCAGGTAGGATGGTTGCCAGCCACATGCTGTTCCTGAGAACTGAACCCTTGTCTTCTACAAGAGCAGCAAGGGCTCCTAACTGATGAGCCACCTCTCCAGCCCTGCCTCTTTATTTTTTGAGACTGTCACATTTCAAGCTCCAGGGGTTCATCCTGTCTCTGTCCCTCTGTAACTAAAGTTACAGGCACAGAGATGCTGCCAGGCTCTTCCATGCTGAGAATTTGAATTTAGATCCTCATACCTGAGAAGCAAGTCCACTCCTCTTCTTCTGTTTGGGGATGCAGAAGGGGTGTGCTCTATCTGCTTGCACGAGGGTATACACACACACACACACACACACACACACACACACACACATTTTGTTTACAGTCTACAGCTTTGCCTGTGGATTCTGGGAAAGTGGCATGGAGAAACCCACTTCCACTCCACATCCCTTTTGGCCTCTAGAGGCTGTCATCCTGCCTTCTCAAAGTCTTTTACACACTTGACGCCAAGATAGAATTGCATCTGGATGAATTTTTCTGCTCACTATTCTCTTCTTGCCCATGGCTCCAGTTGGCATTGTAGTCTGGTCCAGTGTCTGCTGTCCTCATGCTGTGAGGAGCCAAGATGTGGCTACTGCCAAGGTTGTACTCAACCCTTATAACATCTCTCACCTCACACCCATCATCCCTGCAATCTCACTCTCCAAGTTCCCTCAAGGTTTCTCTGCTTCCAGCTGCAAGACTCTGCTCCATTCCAGCGCCATCTCCTCCATCCTGACCAGAACTCAGGTATCCCTCACTCATAAGCAGGGTCAAGACCCTCTCCCCTACCTAGTTCCCGTCCCTCCCTCTGCGGGCAGAGAAGACCCAGCTGGATCCCATTTCCCTTCTTCCAAGCACGTCCCCTCCAAGCCCCATCCCTATGTCTCCATCCGCTGAGACCCCCTCACTGGTACCAGCGGGGCTCGGTTCTGCACCCTTTCACTCCCAGCTAACCACACTCACGTCCCGGAAGTACTGATCCTCAACCCCACCAGACACCCGTTCCTGCCCTGCGCCCCTTCCTTTCAGCCCTTGCTCTTCTGCTTGTCTCAAAGCCCCTCGAGCCCACCCTAGCTCTCCGTCTTCACGCCCCCTTTCGCCTGCCTCCCCTCCATCCTTTCAGCATCCCTCTGCTGCCCTAAGATGTACCCAGCCACCCCTCACTGCCTGCAGTAGTTGTTCATCTGCCCCCAGCCCCAAAGGTCGCTGCTTCCCGGCAGACCTGGGAATCCCAGGGTGCAGAGTGCGAGCCAGCCATCACTCCTGCTCTGCTGCGGTAGGGGTCCCTGGCGGCCTCCCGCAGCCCCTGTCTGAGTCCCCTAGGCTGCCTTGCACTCGGTCCCCGGCTCCCGAGCAGTGTGGAGCCGGGTCGGGGCCGCGCCCCTTACCTCGGATAAGAGCTGGCTCACGGGTAGTGCAGCCGGACTGTTGCACCTGGCAGTTGTGGGCGAGAGGCAGCCGGGGCGGGTCTGGTTCCCACCTCGGCTTCAGAGGGCTGAGTCTCTGGCTGAAGATGGGTTGGGTTCCCGCTGGGTCCAGGCCCCGCCCCTGGGCGGAATCCATGTAAGATCCGCCCCGCCCCTCCGTTCCTGGCAGGTGTAGGGAATCCACGATTCCTTGGGAGCCCCAGACCTTATATATCTGGGCAACTATTATAATCTGCCCACATTTTATAGTCTGCACCTACAGGGTGCTCAGAAGACTTTGATGATAATGTAGGTGATGATGGCGTCAAGTTTCGCTATGTCCAAACGTTTTACTCCATTCTCATAAACTCTGGAGTGAGCACAACCCAGTCTACAAGTGAAAACTGAGCTAGGACGCTGGGATTCACCCTCTGCCCCGCTCACCACCCCTTTATGATCCATGTCCTTTGAGACTGGTAATCCCACCTGAACAAATCCAATCCTTCCTCTTACTTTCTTTTTCTCTGCATTAAGTGCCCTGGTTCAGGACTCATGGCTTCTGACCTGGACTAACTCAAGATTTCTAATTCCTGCCTCTCTTTCCAGTCTCTGTACCAGTGGCCTGAGTAATCTTTCGAAATGCCATCGACCTTATTAAAATAACCCTCACTGCTTCCCCATTACGAGCAGCAGCATGGAGGTTGCCAGCTGGTGTGGTAAATAAATGTTCTTGTCTGAGCCTTAGCAAGTCCCAGATCTTCCAGGAGTGGTAGGTTTAGGAGGTAAATAGCACCCTCGCCTTCAAATTCTTACATGGATTTTACTTTCCATTGCCTTGAGGTCAGCGAGCTGACAGTTTGGGTCTTATTATCCTTCTCTTTCTTTCTCTCTTTCTTTCCTTCTTTCTTTCTTCCTTCCTTCCTTCTTTCCTTCCTTCCTTTCTTTCTTTTTTAAAATGCCTTATTTTTATTTCATGTGCATTGGTATTTTGCCTGCATATATGTCTGTGTGAGGGTGTAGGATCCTTGGAACTAGAGTTACAGACAATTGTGAGCTGCCGTGTGAGTGCTAGGAATTGAACCCAGGTCCTCTGGAAGACCAGCCAGTGATCTTACCCACTGAGCGATCTCTCCAGCTCCTCTTTGTTCTTTTCTATAGTCATCCCCACCCCAGATCATAGAAGTATGAGTCAGGTAACAACGCCAGATTTTTCTCAGTTCCGTTATGACTTGTCCAAGATGTTTCTCTCCAGCCTCCTTGCCTCTGCATCAGAGTCCTAATCCTCACAGTGTTCGTGAGAGCTGCTCACCAGCCCTTCTCGTCAGGTTCCCGCTGCCCGTTTGCCTTCCAGCTTCCTCCATGCTCCCTCTAGAACCCTGGTTCTTCCCCCAGCATCGTTGGAATACTCAGGTTACCTCTTTATCTTTACTGAAACCTTATCCTCCCCCACTGCCTCCATGGTAGCCCTCTGCAGAAAGGCTCTTCATTTGCTTAACCTCCAGGTATCATAACACCAGGAGGTGGGCAGCACTGCCATACCCACCCTCATACAAAGATTTGCTCTCCTTTGCCCACCAGCCATATCATTCTCTGTGGCTCCCCACCACTGATGCTGGTGCCACACTGCTCCTCACGCTCCGAGGAGTTCCTGGGGTACCAGCCCCTTCACTAGCTGCTGCCCCGCCATCCTTCTGGTGACTTCAGTTAGGTATGGGGTCTCCTGACCCTCATCCCTTTGCCTCTGCTTCACGTGGTGACCTTGTCTTTAACACCTACAGCCACACCTGACCCTCCTACTCACCTAGAACTTCTGGTCTTAAGATCAAACACCCTATGCCGAACTTGGCTCCCATGAGGCCTAGTTTCCTTTCCTCATTTCAAACTGGGCAAGATGGATCCCCATTCTTCACGGGAACAATGAGATAACATATAAAACAACCCTTTCAAAGTTGGGAAACAATACAAGAACAGATGGTGTTGCCGTCATGTCACGTAGCCTCAGGTCTGGTTGCTTTCTCCTTCTCTCTCCCCTGAAAGGCCGTGCAATACAGGAGAAGGAGCACAGGCTGAGATCCACACAGACTATGGTTTGTTTTTAATCCTTGTTCTACCGCTTGCTGGCTGAATGATCATAGGTCTGTTACCTCATTTTTTTGACACATGCACCTGTTTCTTATCTTTAGGAAAATCAATAACAAAAACTGTCTCACTGTTGTTGTGAGGATGAAATGAGAAAATGATACCGGACAGTACTTGATAGAATGCCAGGCACACAGCAGGCACTCGATAAATATGAAATACTGTGGCTATTATAACAAAAAAAAAAATGCCATTTTTATCCACAACTGCCTTCTTAGAAGCATGAATCCCAGTGCACAAAAGAGCTTTTTTTTTTTTTTTTTTTTTTTTTTTTTTAATGCTGGGCTTTGATGAAGTTTGAGGAATTGGCTGACCAAACTGCTTTGTTTAAAAAAAAAAAAAAAAAAGAAGAGAGTTTGGAATTCACTCAGCAAATTAAGAGGAGGTAGTAATGGAGAAGGGAGAGAACAAAGAAAGTGATGAGTAAGGAAGTCAGTGGCTCAGTGGGTAAAGCACTGGTCCCATGAGCCTGAGAATCTAAGTTCAGATCCACAGAACCCACGAAAACCCAGGCACAGGAGGAGCAGTCTGTAATCCTAGCACTTCTACATCAAGATAGGAGGTGGAGACAGGAGAATTTCTGGCATATGTAGCCTCAAGCAAGAGACCCTTTATCAAAGCAGGATGGAAGGTGAGGGCTGACACCTGAGGTTGTCCTCTGACTTCCATGCCCGCACCATAACGAGTGTGTACACACGAGTGTGTGCGCACACATGCACACACATACAACACACATACACTTTTTAAAGTCAGTGCAAGAGAGCCAGAAGAAGCTGCCCACTGCTCTACCCCCATGCTCGGAAGGTAAACAAAGTGTACAAATACTGAAACAGACAAAGGGAGATAGATATATAGATTGCTGTGTACAGGAGGTGACCCCCTCTTGCGACTCCGAAGGCTTTAGAAAGGACTGTCAGACCCGGGACCGTCTGCTTTCTGGAGAGAAGAATGTGAGCACCCTTGAGTGTGGAAGTAGAGCAATGTTTCAGCCTGTCCTGATTGAAGAAAAGAGACCAGAGGTGGAGAGAATAATAAAAAAGCTCATGGAGTTCACAGAAACCTTGTGGGAATGTTTGAAACTACAAGATTTATGAAATGTGAACATGAGTTTCAATCCCATTGCATTTAGATCTTAGAGGAACAAAAAGATGACCCTGGCATTCAGGTTTTGGCACTTCTGTCCCCCCGGGTGCCCCCGGACCTTACATCCCTATTCACTGGTGGTTGACCAACACAGAGAATAACACACTAAATCAAATGATTTTAGATGGTCATTGTCTGGATCCAAATGTGCAAGTAAGAATGAGAAGAAAGACAAAATTCTGCCTTTTGCCTTGAATCAAATTGACTATTTACTATAGTGACAAAATACATTCATCCTCAGTATAACCATACAAGGTACCTACTTGCACCCTTGCTTTTAAGGGACACATTTTTTTCTGAATTCAGTGTAGAGGTGAGCATACACCACAATCCCACTTCCAGGGAGTCAACTTGCTTTTATACACAAGAAAAAGCTTAGATCACACAGTTGGCAAATTGAAGAGGCAAGTATCAGGTCTTCTAGTCTGTGTCCAGGCTCAGGACATTTTCTGTTAGACTCACTGTGGTTGTTCAGTGGATCCCATCTACATTAAGATTTCTACAAATAAAAATGCCAGAAATCATCTCTTCTAATTGTTAGGGTAGAGAAATCAGTGCTCCAGGGTCTTAGTTTTTACACAAGACATAAAATTGATGCTTTTCATAAAATTAGAGTCACTGCTTAGAGTAGGCAATAGCATAAGTACGTGCCATTTGGAATGAACACAGAAGTTACTCCAGTCATAATGAGCTACTCCCCAAATTCAATTGCTTGGAACAGTGATCATTTATTATTTATCACAGTTCTGTGGGTGGCTGGATGGCCCCTTCCCTGGTGTCACCTGTGCTCTCTTGTAAGATGCATTCAGTTGGAATGTCTGGCTATCTGTGCTGGGTGAGGACTGGGCACCACAGTTCTTCTCCACGTAGCCTCATTCCTCATTAGTCTAGACTACTGATATAGTATAGACTACTGATATAGTAGCCCCACAATGCCATTCCAAGAGGGTAAAGGTAGAAAACATATCCTACAGTTAAGTCTTGGAAATCTCATTTGCATTTGCAGCTATGAACTAAACCAAGCCCCATGCCCAGCCAGATTTGAGAGAATGGAGAAATAGATCCCACTGTGATTAGGGTGGAGTCTAAGTCACAGCACATACATGGGGGAGGGAAAGAAAGACTGATGGCCTTTACTGCTTTGCATCAGAAGTGGAAACAGATCTGGGTAACCCCACAAATCATGAGACTCTCCAGCGCCACTTGTGTTGATTGTTCTGCCTTTTCCTCTGCATTTCAGTTTCTCAGTTTGCAAAATGAATGCCCATGCAAGTCCCTTCTCCCCACCTTCGTCTCCTTATGACATGAGCCTGGTTGAAATGCACAGCAAGAGTCCTGCCCCATAGCCAGAACACAGCACTGCCATCGGGGCTGAAATGTGAGACTCATGCAGAAAATGTTTGCCATATAGATACACAAGTGACCAGAACCCAAGAAACACCCACAGCTCCTCCCTCCTGCCTGCCTGCCTGCCTGCCTGCCTGTCTACCTGCCTGTCTGCCTGTCTGCCTGCCTGCCTGCCTGTCTGCCTGCCTGCCTGCCTGCCTGTCTGCCTGTCTGCCTGCCTGCCTGCTAGCCCTTCACTTGTGCTGGGTTATTCTCTCTCTCAGGAACATTTCATGCCATCTTTTCCTTTCAGTTCTGTGGCTCAGTGCTCCTTATGGTCCTACTCTCACCAGAGCCATCCTGCTGAGTTGTCTCTACCACACTCCACATGGCAGCAAAGCTGCTTCCTAAGTCCATTTTAGAAAGGCCACTGCCACCCTCCAAATCTCACCTCTTTAAGGGTGGCTCTCCTACCCTTTACCTTCATTCTAGGCTCACTCATGCCTAGGCCTGTACCCACATTAAACTATGTGTTGATTATGACCTACTCCATAACATCTCCATGAGTTTGCATGTTTTTCCTCTCCCCGGGATGTCATTCACTTGAACACACTCCCGAGCCCCTTGATACAGCTTTAATCTGAACTGTTTCTCATGGAGTGATACAGTAAATGCTTGGTTCCTACAGTGGTGTTACTGGGAGGCAGTGAGACTGACTGTCTTAGGGTTTCTATTGCTGTGATAAACACCATGACGAAAAGCAAGTTGGGGAGGAAAGGGTTTATTTTGTTTATACTTCCACATCACAATCCATCGCCAAAGAAAGTTTGGGCAGGAGCTGAAGCAGAAGCCATGGATAGATGCTGTTCTTTATTCAACCCCAGGATGACCTGCCCAGGGGTGGCACCATCCACATCAATCATTAATCAAGAAGATACCTGACAGGCATGTCTATAGGCAATCTAATGGAGGCATTTTCTCAGTTGAGAGTCCCGCTTCTCAAATTACTCTAGCTTGTGTCAAGTTAACATTAAACTAACCAGCACAGGAGGACCAACCTAACAGGAAGTCTTAAGATCATTAGGATGCCTTCCAATGGAAAGAATGAGCTCTGGTCTTTCCTCTCTCTTTAGTGTTCTGGTCATAACTTTAGTCTATTACAACTTTAGTCTATTATGTACTCTGGCCACAGGATCGATCTACTATGGACTTGACGTGCAAAACTAAACCTTTTATCATTGTAAGTTGTTCAGCTCGTTTTTGATGTAGTAATGGAAAGTTCACTAATACACACTTACTATGTGTGGAGATAAATAACACATGGTTGGTTCCTGACCAAAAGGAGTTCAGTGTCTGTTGAAGTAGGATAAAAGGATATAAGATACAACAACCTCAACTCCACAAAAGCCAAGGCCATGCACCAAGATGTAACATAGCACTTCCTGGATCATCCTTAGAAGGGCTGAGAGATTATCTGCTGAATAAATATATGTACAAATATTTATAAGGAGGAGTTTCACATCTGGTATCTCACTGACTTTCACACTAAGCCTCTGAAGGGATGAATGAACCACAGCATCTTAGGTTTGCACAAGCAATAACTAGCTCGTGATCTCTGGCAGGAGTTAAACCAGCCTTATTAATATATATGTATATATATATACATATATATTAATAACCATCATATATACATATATATGATGGTTAGTGTTAACAGTGAATTTGACAAAATCTAGAATCGCCTGGGAGATGGGACTTTGGGCATGTCTGGGGAGATTGTTTTGGTAAGGTTAACTGAAGTAGGAAGACCTAGCCATGGTGGGTGGCACCATTTCCCAGGGAGGGGGCGCTACACTATGCATGGAGTAGGCAAGCTGAGCCCAAGCATTTATCGATCTCGGGGTCTCAACTATGGATGCAATGTGAGCCGTTGCTCTAAACTCTTGTTGTGCTGACTTTTCCATCATACTGTTCCTTGGACTTTAAGTCAAGAGAAATCCTAGCTCCCTTACATTGCTTCTGTCAGGATACTTTGTCACAGCCCCAGGAAAAGAAACTAAGACATGTTAGGCAAAACATAAGTGTTTTCTCATATTAGGTGAGCAGGGAAGAGCCAAGATCTCAGGTCTGGTTCATGCCTGACCCCTGCATAAAGGCTTGAATTTTTTTTTGTTTTTGTTTTTTTGTTTTTTTGTTTTTTTGTTTTGTTTTTCGAGACAGGGTTTCTCTGTGTAGCCCTGGTTGTCCTGGAACACACTCTGTAGACCGGGCTGGCCTCGAACTCAGAAATCCACCTGCCTCTGCCTCCCAAGTGCTGGGATTAAAGGCGTGCGCCACCACTGCCCGGCAAAGGCTTGAAATTTAAGGAGCAGCAGACACTAAGCACTTAGAGACACAGCCTGGAGAGATAGATAGACCAGTATGAGCAAAGACCCATGAAGTAGGAAATGATATGAAGTCTTGGGGGAACCTCAGAGAGCCTTGAATCGCATGGGAATAATGGATGAAGAAGCAGGTGATAGGTGGGACAGGAGAGGTCAGTCATGCCCTGAGATCAGCAGTAGGAATGATGCCCTTGATGACCAGGGGAGCACGGCACCATGGTAGGGTTTTATCCGAGGGAGTGGTTGGTAACATTTATTTTTTAAAGCTCTTAGCATACATAATAGAAGATGGATTGATTGGATGTTCTAAAATATACAGAATAAAAGCTGGCAGGGTAGTAATAAAACCCCCCTCCAAAAAAAACCAAAAAAACAAAAAAACAAAAAAAAAAATGCCAGGTAGTGGTGGTGCATGCCTTTAATCCCAGAACTTGGGAGGCAGAGGCAGGTAGATTTCTGAGTTCGAGGCCAACCTGGCCTACAGAGAGTGAGTTCCAGGACAGCCAAGGTTACACAGAGAAACCCTGTCTGGAAAAACCAAACCAAACCAAACCAAACCAAACCAAACAAAACAAAACACCCAAGTTGGGAGATGCTATGTGATGTAAAGGACAGTCTTTGGTGACTAATTTGATATAGATGGGGAGAAAGGAAATTAAGACAACCTATGAGAAAGGAAGAAAAGCCCCAGGGACCATTGGGCCCAGAAGAAGGGAACAAGGCCCCAGCAGTAATGGCAGAGCTGTCCCCCCTTAGTCACTGTAACATCATTGCTCCCTCCACTATCTGCTTTCTTTCCTTCTATCTTTTTTTTTCCCTTTTGGAGGCTGGGTCTTACATAGCTCAGGTTAGCCTTCAACTTGTTATACAACAGAAGCTATCAGGAAGTGTCTGATTCTCCTGCCTCCACCTCCTAAATGCTGGGATTACAGGTTTGTACCACCACACTCCATTTGTGTGATACTGGGGACAGAACTCAGGGCCAGAAATGATTACTTATAATTATATTTATTTATTTATTTTGCTCTAATTATATCAACTCCGCCATCTTCTCTGCCAGAGTCCACCAATGTTAATCCCCATGTCTCTGTCTTTCCCAGCTTCGGGGCCTCTTCATTGCCAACAACAGAGCACACAGGGGGAAAGCCTGTTCTATCATTTACCATGGAGAGCAGACAGCATCCTGCCACTGAGGCTTAAATTCAATACTTGCAATTTTATTGAGTAGCCAAAAGACAGTGGAGTTAGCCTTTCCCAACCAGAGCAACATGGGGTTCTCTGGTCTGGACATGCTCCCTTCTGAGGGTGAGGGAGCCTCCTAACCCAGTGCTGGCTGCTTTGCTTTTGGATAATTGTCATTGATGGGAAAATTGTCTTTATCAAAATCTTTCTGACACAACAGTTAACAACCTACTTCATTATATCATCCATCCATCCATTCATCCATCCATCCATCCATCCATCCATTCATCCATTCATCCATCCATTTATTCATTCCACAAAGATTTTACTGGCACTTAGTATGTGTCAAGCAGTGTTCTGGGCACAAAGTACATGAACATTATCTGAGAGAAGCTAGAATCCTAGGAAGAGAAACATTAAGAAAACAAAATGGGCTGGGCAGTGTTGGTACAATCTTTTAATCCCAGCACTTGGGAGGCAGAGGCAGGTGGATTTCTGAGTTCAATGCCAGCTTGGTCTACAGAGTGAGTTCCAGGACAGCCAGGGCTACACAGAGAAACCCTGTCTCAAAAAACAAACAAAAAAAGAAAAAGAAAAACAGAAAAAAGAAAACAAAGTGTACAGGAAATTTTCACATAATAAGCAACATATATTCTGCTGAGTCATACAAAATGATAGGGTAGAGAGTTGGGAAGGTAGCTCAGTGGGTAGCGTGCTTGCCTAGCATGCATGAGGCTCTGAGTTCTATCTCGATACCACACAAATGGAGCGTAGTGGTACAAACCTGTAATCCCAGCATTTAGGAAGTAGAGGCAGGAGAATCAGACGCTTCCTAATAGCCTCTGTTATACAGCAAATTGAAGACCGACCTGACCTATATGAGATCCTGTCTCCAAAAGGAAAAGAAAGAGGAAAGAAAGGAGAAGATGAAGGGAAAGAACCTGAGTAGTGGACGTGGCTATTTCACAATGATCCAGCAGGGGGAGCCGCTGTGAAAGTGACGGTGGTGAAGGGATCAGCTCTTCTGTAGCAGGAGGAGCTTGAGGGAAGCATCGGAGAGAGGACACGTGATTCTCCCAAGGTCACCATGGCTAAATGACTGACACTCAGGTGCCCCTTGCCCCCAGGGTTCTCAGTGTTTGTGAGTCCCGTCTCCCGACACACACACACACACACACACACACACACACACACACACACACACACA
>JADRCD010155627.1:0-14134 GCA_019843815.1 Montemys delectorum | reverse complement strand
TAAATTTGGTTTTGTCATGGAATACTTGTTTGCCAACTAGAAACAATTCAGGATAATGGAAAGTGCACGCAGTCGTTAGCATACAAAATTGCTAACTCTGGACAGCTCTTTTTTTCAAGGTGCTGCACCAAAGGCAGATGCACTGTGGCATCTCTGAGCTGAGGACCAGGATGCAAGCAAATAAACATCAGCAGGCTATGCCTCGATGAAGAGACACTGCTTACATGACTCTTCTGGGCCTCCCATGGACAACGGAGTACTTGGTTATTAGCATTGTTTCAGTACTGGTAGTTTCAATACATCATGGGATGTTTTATGGGGGTCTTGGATTTGCTTTGTATGCTTTTTGTATATTTTTGTAGTTATGGGATGGAACCCAAGATTTTGTGCCTATTATGCAAGAATTCTGTCATTAAGCTCCACCCCTTAGTATTTGTGACAGTCTCACTATATAGCCCAGGCTGGCCTCAAACAAAGAAACAAAAAGAAAGCAAAAAAAAAGACCCCCAAAAGACCCCCCAAAAACAAAAACCAGGATTATCCTAACTCTGCCTCCCAAGGGAATGATTACCTACATAAACTACCAGGTTCCGCTAAGATTTTTTTTTCCCTCTTAAACCTTCATGAAGTACACTTATTTACAATAAGTTGTGTTCTTTTATTAATTACTTAGAAACACCAAATTTGTCTTTATTTTCAAAAAGATTCTATCTACTTTATGAGTGCCTTTTCTGTCCTTTCCTTTCATGTGTACTACTTTATCATTTTCTAGGTATTTCTCAGTTATTTTCAACAAAATATTCTTTCTCTGAAGTGCGATACAAAAATGTTGAAATAACTTATGTGAGCCACAATAAACTAGTTTCAAGAAGTCAAATAATGGACAAGGAGGGAGTTAAGTACAAAACTCTATCTACAGGTAGCATGCTGCAAAAATATATTGATCCCATTCTGATTATATCAATTTGGCTTTATTGCTTTTAAACACCATAAAAAACACCTATGAATGCATGAATATAAATGAGAGATTTTTCACGACAAAAATGTCCTCAATTTTGTACTTGTAATATATAAAAAAGTTTTCTTCTCACTGCACCTAGCAGCAGAGTATGTATCATTTACTCATGTTTCTCTAGAGACATGTAGTGAGTGTACATATGCGCTAGGGAATGTTCTAGGCTCTTGGAATACAGCAGTGAACATAGTAAGCCTTGTCTTGTGGATGTTATGTGACTTGACCATGAATTTTCATGTAGTCACAGCAAAGATAAGCCACGGAAGCCTATGGCATAAGGATGGGTTTAGTCATCCAAAATGACAACTGGAACAGTCTAATCCTAGGCAAAGCGTGGTGGTCACTTCCCTAAGCCCCAGTTACTACAGTTCTGAAACCCCAAGTGTTTCAGGACATTCACTGAAAAGTCAGATGGAGGACTGAAAGCACTCATCACTCATGAGATAAACCCCCTCTCTTCTGAGGGGGCCACACTGCAGTCAAAATTGTTTTCATTAGGGCCCAGCTGGGGCTGGAAATACGGGGTAGAGTTCTGCCTGATCAAGCTGGGCAAGGTCCTGGGTTCAGCCTCAAGTAGGCAAATATAAAATTCCAAGACCTGTGTTCTCTAAGAGGCCACCACTCTACATGTTCCATATGTCTTAACTTCACATGATAGCTTTAAAATTATGCTCTCATTACTGCATGTGATGACGTCACACAACCCTTACTCACCACTGGAAACATGTGGAAAATATTCTCTCGAATGGGGATTTGTCTCTTGCTTTCCACCTCATAGCTCATGTTAGTCCCCACTGGAGTGTTGTTCTGGGAAACCACGAAGTCTTGAACAGCATCGCAACAGGAAGCCAGTTTTGCTCTACAACCGATGAAAATGAAAGTAAGCAGAAGGCGACAGTGGGATGGACTTGACAACGGATGCAGCACGAGGAGCTGCTGCTGGTGAGTTTCAAAAGGAAGCCAAGTCAGGCATCCATGTGACCGTTTTCCTCTGCAGCCCTAGGTTGGGGGATGGCGAGAAAATATGCACACCCTCAGGCAGTAGCCCATTTCACAGAAGGTAAAAATCCTCCGTGCTAAACACGAGATTGCCAGGACAGACAGAGAAATGAGAGAATCCATCACAACAGTCCCCTTATCATAACACTTGGGAGGTTTCAATCCCCCAAAGGAAATTCTGCTCCAAGAAAATTTCAGTATGAACCCACTTCACATAGCTTTAGTATAGCACATTGTTATGGTTGCATTTTTAACTATTTTATTTTTATACGTGTGGGTGTTTTATTTCCTTGTGTGCTTGGGCACCATCTGTGTGCAGTACTTGCAGACACCAGAAGAGGGCATCAGTTCCCCTGGAACTGAAGTTAGAGAGGGTTGTGACTCACCAGGTGAGTGTTAGCATCAAACCTGAATCCCCAGGTAGAGCACCCCAGTACTCTTTAGCCCCAGTTTTAACTATATTTTATCATGGGTTAGTACTGTTAATCTCTTACTGGGTAGAAGTCATCAACTAAACTATACATGTATAATATTCTATGTGCATATATATGTGGTATACATTAACAATGTGCCTATATTCACCTATATACTAATGTATACTATGTATATTTAACAAGCACTATGGATATATATACCATATATGCCACATATAGGTGATATAGAATATTCATATATGTAATATAATACTACATATTATATATCTACTATACATATACAATATATGCACACACATACATTTATATCATTCACACATGAGGCCCAGCAATATCTGGGGTTTTAGACAGCCACGGGTAGGAGGGAGGTTCTGTAATGGGTTTCTCAAGCAAGGCTAATAAAGGAATACATTAGACAATTGTTTTGTAATAGACCTGCCTGAGCTCCTCCTCCCAGCTCACCTCTATCCCCTTGGGCCTTTGCCTCATGGTAAGGACTTGGGGTCCTCTCAGCTCTTCCTTACAGACCCTGTCAGTCATTCCTTCCAGCCCTTCTCCATTCCTTTCTCACTCCCCGCCAACCTGCAGAATTGCTCCCTATGAAGGCTCCACAGCAGCCACCCTTGGCTAGGACTGAGAACAGAACACCCATTCTTCAAGGTGGAACCAGAGAACTACATCAGGATGCACCATGATCACCATTCAAGATACTTCGATCCCAGGGCAAAACCACAAAGATGAACAGCCAAGACAGCATGCCTCCCCACAAACACACCAGCTAAGTGTGGTGGCTGTGGACAGAGAGCCATTCTGCTGGTTGTCAGTGAGTCACAAAGAGATGGACATGGGCTAGCGTGAATGGCTGACAGGGGCTGCAGGAAGAACCAGGGGACCAAGAGGTATATTGTAATAGACTAGAGAAAAGCAAGTTAGCTGAAGCCCATGACAAGCAAATCAAAATAGCAATTACGAGTATGTCCAAGGACTTTAAAGAGGATATCATAATGCCTTAAGGAAGCTTGAGAAAACACAGTTAAATGGAATAATGAAAACAATTCAAGATATGAAAGTAGAATTTAAAATTGTTTTGTAATGATTATAAAAGTACAAAAACTAAGTTGAGTAGCATACAGTCACCTAGGCAATAATGTACAGCCACTTATTTGAGAACAATCAATCAGTATGATGATTTTTAAGTGGAACAAATTTAAGCGACTGTTCCTAATAAAAATCCCAGAAAGATGTCAATTCCTATCCAATATGTTTAGAAGTCCCAGTTACTATAATACAGGACAATATTAGAATTTCATGACGTATATATTTTGTTTGTGTAATTCCTCATGGATGTAGAAGCCAAAGCATCTCTTAATAATTAACTACTCCAGGGCTTAATCAGCCTCTAAGTCAGGAGAGGCTTCTGTTTACATAACTAAGTTATCTCTCTGCTGAGGTCTGTTTTCTCTGTTCATTTTGTTAGCACCCCCTAAAGTAACCAAACACAGTAACCAAGCATCTGATTCACCTTGCAACCTGGCAGGACTTGGCAGAGCCCCCAACCCCTTCCTTCCGTATTTTCCGAGTAGAGTCCGATTGTCATTACTGTTATCATCCCATCACTCCCTGAGCTTGTCCCTTTTTATATTACTCATGAAATACGTATGCATTTGGAGAAAGGCACTGTCTCTGGTGTGGGATCTGGCTGTGGGAAGAGGACTCACACTGGTCTTTTGATGCCCCACATTTTGATGATGGGTCTTATTTTTGAAGGCGTCCTTTCAGACACATTCCTACTGAGTTTTGTACATTTGAAG
The DNA here is from genome assembly GCA_019843815.1 of Montemys delectorum. Lineage (NCBI taxonomy): Eukaryota > Metazoa > Chordata > Mammalia > Rodentia > Muridae > Montemys > Montemys delectorum. The sequence continues at coordinate 9,875 of JADRCD010155627.1, read as the reverse complement.
TAACACAGTGCTCTAATGTGTTTTGGTCATTTAAAATTCTATCCTTCAAAGTTCCAGCAGTTCCCAGGCTACAGAAAGTGAAAGTCATCCATACCAGGTCAAGGCTTTCTACTCATCAGGAAACTTGGTCACAAAAACCACTCCCTTCTTCTTAACTGATTTCTGTTAGCTGCTTGGTCCTTTACATCCTTCTGTCCTTAGTATCTACCATTTCTAGAAAATAGTTCATAGAGATAAACAAACTTAACAATAATAACTAATAATAACAACAATGTAAATAAAAATACTCAGTAGTTTGTAATTATAAACTTAACTTGATAACAATTCCTATCTCAGTCTGCAGACTCTGCAAAGGTCATGTGTGCTTGTGCTTATCATTCTAAATGTACCGTTCATCCAGGATCTTAAGAGAGGGCAGTACAATAAAGTCTTACCGACTTTCAACAAGTAACTTAATAAAGATATTCAGTGCTTATGAGAATACTACAAAACCATAACCAACAAACACCAACCGGGGTTCTCTATTAGTGCTTTCTTTTATTAACAGGTATTCCTGGAATTATACTATTTAAATGTGTTATAATAACATTTTTAAGCTTATAGGAAGGTTAAACGTGGAACAGTGGGCCCTTGAGTAACTACCAGCTAGATTCTACAACTAATGGTTTACTAATTAGATCCTACTGTACATCTGTCTTCCATTTTCACGGCTGCAGTTGTTTCCATCAATCTGAAGTGCACGTCTCGTGATTACACTACTTTCACACCCTCCATCCCACGAGAAACCCTCCTGCTTTCCACTCCTGATTGCTAGATTTACCAGCATTCACTCCGGACCCTGGTTTTGCCACTAGAATGCAAACTTTGTGTATGCTCTTCCCACTCCAAAATGTGTGTTTCTTTCCTTTGCTTCAGGGGTATTCGGCATACACCAAGTCTGTTTAGCTACTGGCCTCATGTTCTTCAGGAAATCACAATAAAAAGGATTACCATTAGATGCTTGGTGCATGGTAACCCAGTTGTACTTTCCTATAACCCAAGCACTTAAGAGACAGAGGCATGAGAAAGGAGAACTCGGGGCCAGCCCTGGTGCCACAGCGAAGCCTTGGCTTCAAACGAAAAGAAAACCAGCAAAAACCAAAAAGCCCAATATAAACATCTAATGGTGCAAAATGATCTCCAAGAAAATATCAAGGTAACAGAACAACATTTCCAGTGCCTGCTTTAGATGCAGGCGGACGGAACTGGCAAGGGTGAGAGGTGACACAAAACTAAGCAGCTTGTAACCACCAAGGAAACCAGGAAACAAACAAACAAAAGCATAACAAAGCAAAGCAAAACAAAACAAAAATCCTGTTACTCTACTCCCAGACCTTTAAAGAACAGTCAAGCCTGATCAGAGTGACGTGAAGTCAACTAGGAGCCACAGTGGCAGACAGACTTGCAGTCTCTTCCCTTCTTGTGAAAAGTTCAGAAACATTAACAACAGCGACTGCTGCCGCTGCCGCTGCCGCTGCCCCTGCTGCTGCTGCTTAGAACATCTGTACCTTCCAGGCGACTGGCCAGGTGCTGTCACAGCCTTCTGTGAATGCCAAAGTTCATGAGGTGTGCGCTTGTAAAGCCCTGTGCATTTCCCTGAGCATTGGCAGACATACACTAGCCTCACACTCAATCGATGTTCACAGCTCAGAGTGGGGGTAGACAATGTTATCATACCCAGTTTAGACCTACGAAACCTGGGCTTGACATATGAGTGAGCCAAGCACTCTGGCTTAGCCTTGTAACCCCAGCATTCAGGAGGCTACAGCAGGAGGTTAGATGGTTCTGGCCTAACCTGTGCTATGTGGTCGGTTTCAGGCCAGCATGGGCTACCCAGTAAAATCTTGGAGAGGAAAGGGAAGGAAGGAGGGAGAGAGGAAAGGAAGAACAATACATGTAGACTGTAAACAACTGAAGCCATTTCATACTTTCTCCAGTCCCTTGGAATGGATAAACATCAGGGAGAAACAGTGCCCCCTTGATTAGCACTTTTCTTTTAGGACTTGGTTTACCATGAGGACACAGGTACTCAAATTCATGCGGCCAGCAACACACCTTGCCACCTGCCTATCCAGGCATGCCTTAAAGGCCTATTACACAGCCTGTGCTCATTCTGAATGCCTGCCTATCCAGGTACAGCTTATGCATGCTAAAAGAGTCAAGCTCTGTATATAACTGCAACTGTCAAGTTCTTTCACATTGAAAAGATACAGAGGCTTGTACTGAAGCAGCATTGTCAAGTGACCCTGTCAGTGTGCCCTACATTCTTGATGGGTTCCACCTACAGCTACTTCTCCATACAAAATTAAAAGAAAAGACAGTATGCTGTCCCACCCCTGGAGTATGTGAGTTTCTAGAAGTCAGGAGTCTCTCAGCAGAGTTTAGCTCCCAAGGGGCAGGCTGGTCCTGGGAGAACCAAGCCTAGCATGGGTAGTCTTGATCTTTAAAGATTAATCTGGAAATGTGCAAACTTATCTTTGCTTTTCTGACAGCCTCATAAATACACTTTTGAGAAAATTGTGCGCCTTCAAAGTGGTCCAAATCTTTTCCATAATAAGAGCAATTTCCTTCTATTTTATTTTATTTTATTTTATTTGGGTCCTTCCTTCCTTCCTTCCTTCCTTCCTTCCTTCCTTCCTTCCTTCCTTCCTTCCTTCCTTTCCTTCTTTCTGTTTCACTTCATTATTTTATTTGTATGGAGCTTCAAGGGAAACTCTCCTTCAGTTCTAAGAGGAATGTTTCTTGGGTCTTCCATGAAATGTTAATCCTTCCTTAAGGCTGAGAGTGGGCAGGACACTCCAGGACAGCCTGCGTGTGTATTAAAGGTTTTCCAGCCTGGGCCCAGGGCTCCCAGGCATCCAGTCTGTTTACTTCTCAGTGAGATTTTCTAATGAGATGTGGGTCATTTAGAGGCAGAGAAAGGCTGCAGGCCCCTGCTAGGTCTCAAAAGGGAGCTACAGTTCCAGGATTCCTTTCTCTTTTATAATTCTAATGAGAATCTTTGGGAAAGGTATTTTAAAACATAAGGATCCTCACAAATGCAGAGGACGTATTATTTACCATTCCAAAGATCGCTAACTAATTATCCAACTCTGTTTTGTCTTCGCCTAGGGCAAGCAGTCCTCTACTTGCCTCTCTCCCGTTTATTCTCATTTTAAAAACAGCCTTATCTTTTAATCTTTCTACCTATGGATGTCTCTCTGTGTATATGCTGCCTGTCCCTACAGAGGCTAGAAGAGGGCACTGATTTCCTGGACCTGGAGTTACAGAAGCTTGTGAGGTGCCATATGCAAATTGGAAACCACACTTACTTAGGTCCTCGGCAAGGGCAGCAAGACTTCTCAAGCGCTGAGCAGTCTCTCCAGTCTATCTTTTCATTTATTTAAATTTATAATGAAAAGACATCTATTTGACACCTATTTCTTGTTACCTCCCCCACCCTGCCATGGACTACAACGTATAATCCATTGGCAGAACAATAATATTCACCAATAGAATAGCCAATGTTTACTTCAGTCTTACCATGTGCCTAATGGTTTGTGTGACATTTAAGCCCAACAGAGATCCTACAAACTGTGTACAGTTAATATTGTTTCTATAGATAATTGGAACTCCAAAGTTAAGGATATCACAAATCATGCTCATTCAGTCTTGCATATTGAGTGATCATTCTTTCATTCATTCGCATGTATTTATAACTTGTTAAATCTTTAGTACCTTGATACACTTGTGAATAAAACATCACTGTCTCAATCTTTCTAGTGTTCAGGGGCTATTAAGGAGAAATACAAGGATGAATTAATTGTAAAGTAGTAAAGCCAAGATTAAAATCCCAAACTCAAAGCTATATTCTGCAACCCACTGCCTACCTAAAACCGCAGTGTGCAATGCCTCCCCACAAAGGAACTGTGTAAATTCACATGAGTACACTTCTTTTTTCTGGTCTAAATCATTGTCTCAATAGATTATTCTAGAATCCCCAAGTTCATGTTTCGAGGCATCTCCTAACAATAAAGACATGAATTCAAAGGACTTTAAATATAAGTTCAAGCCACATGCACCACATATTAAACATCCACTTGGCTTCTACACACAGGCCTCATGCCTCAGGATTGGGGGCCTGTGTGTCTGTATGAGGGCCTGTATGTGCAGTGGTGAGAGCTGAGATACGGGGAAGATAGGAGAAAGGAATCCTTTAGCCTTGGAGGCTGACACTAAGTGACCTCCAAGGCCAGTTTGGGAATGCTAAAGACTGACAGGGTTTTAGTTATCTTGCTGTAAATCAGCATTGTAGACCATTGTCACACTTGAATGTGGTCTTAAACTACATAATTAAAGGAAGATTGGCTAGAAGGAAAGGGAAATATGTGTTGTATTGCGATGAACCATTGTTGCTGTGTAGGGCTTATGTGGAAGCTTTTCTTTCAAAGGCACATTACCAAAGGCCTATCTGGAGAGAGCAAGTTGAAGCCCAAGACAACTGAATCAGACACAATAACTGTAAGAGGGAAGAATTAGTGGATCCACAAAGCTTCAAGGTTCAGAGGGCGGGCTGTGGGATGTGAGTGCCTGAATCCCCCAAAATGTGTATGTTGAAAGCATAGCCCCCAATAAGATGGTATCAGGAGAAGGAGTCCTTGGAAGATGACTATGGATAGATGAGATCGTGAGCACGGAGCCGTCAGACGATAAAGTTGACTCCCTGTGCTTCCCAGAGAAAGATTCTAATCTGACCCTAACAGAGCTATACTGGAACCCCAATCTCGGACAACCAGTTTCTAGAATGGTGCTGTTTAAACTGCCCAGGTTGTGACATGTTGTTACAGCTAAAACAAGGGCCCTTACAAGGTGGCAATTTAGCATATACTTTAATGGGCAGCCAGCAGGTAATGTGCAGAGCCCAAGATCACTGAAATTCGAACTTACAAATTATTAAATACAAACATGGCTAAAACATGGCCTGCCTTTTGGGAGCTTGCTTACATGAGGGAGCTATAATTCATTTGTTGGTACTGAAGAGGTCAGCTCAGCTCAGCCATTAGAAAATTCCACTGGACCCCTCCCTGCCTCCTTCCTGGAAGAGATAGATCAGAGAACACATAGGCCAGAAGAGAGAGGCTGTGTAAGCCCCTACTACCTCATTCCCTAAAGACCAATCAGTTTAAAGGGCACACTGTTCTGCCAATCATATTGTGCCTAGTTGCTGATGCTTCATTCGGCCCCTGGAAACCACATAAAAGCTTGCTATACAGGCCGCTGGGGGTCACCACCTCTCCTTCAGGTCTGGACTAACCCCAGTGTACTGGAACAATAAATTCCTGTTGCTTTTTGCATTGATTCTGGCTCCATGTAGTTCACCCAGGGCATCCCCAGTAAGCTAAGACTTGCCAGAATCTTACAGTCTGATATAGTATGGAGTGGTGTAAGAAGGACTTACCCTAGGCACATGAGGAGAGCTCCAGGTTAGTGGGGCTTAGAAAAGAACCTATAAAGGAATAGCATGGGGACTACCCAGGAGATCAGACCCCCAGTAAAAACCTGTGCTTGGGAATGATAATTTGTTTTTTTCAGAGGACAGAAAGCAGCAGGTGACCAGAGAAAGGAAGTAGCTGTTTGGCTACCGGGAGAAAACTTTCTAATCTCTTAAATGTGATTTCACTTTTATTTTTGTTTGTTTTGCTCTTGGAACTTGAATACAAGATCAGTTTTTGTTCCCACCAGCAGTGACGTAATCAATGTAAGCCACTCCTGGAAATACACCCAAAGGAGTTTAGGTTGGCCTGCCATGGAGATCTTGCTTATTGCTCCACCACTAACAATAATCAAGTTGGAACCAACCTAGGTGTCCACCAACCAGTGAATGGATGCAGAAAATGTGATATACAAACACTGTAGAGTTTTATTCATGAAGAAGAAAAAAATTGTACCATCCAAAGAAACATGGATAACACTGAATATTGTTGTAGTAAGCAAGATAGCGAGATCCAGAAGAAACAAATTATGTTTCTTTTCATATGTGGAACATAAACTGTGTGTGTGTGTGTGTAATTGCATATATGTGCATATGATAGATGTGATAGACTTACATCCATATATATGACATGGAAATAGATGAGAATGGAAAAGAAAGAGGACTAGCAGGAGTGACAGCAGGAAGATGAGTGGGGGTTGAAAATAGAGGGCATATAGACTCAAACAAAAGTAGCCTAATGAAGCATATCACTTTGTACAATGACATATTCTAATAAAACGTTTTCAGGGGTGGGGTTAGAGGAATGGCTCAGTAGTTAAGACCACTGAATGTTCTTCCAGAGGGCCAGAGTTTGATTCCCAGCACCTATAGCCATTTATAAGTCCAGTTCCATGGGCTTGGACACCCTTTCTGACCTCTGTGGGCACTATGCTTTTGTTCTGTGGGAACCAAACATGCACATGGTACACAGACATGCATGTGAGCAAAACACTCATAGACATAAAACACATCTTTTACAAAGTTTTTCAAAGCTAAGCTGACACCAAGCAAGTGGTTTAGGGTACAAAGGGGAAAAGAGACAGATTTGAGATACATTTACTGAGTTCAGAAAACAAAGATAAAGCTGTTAGTGGATAAAGCAATTACTGAGTGATAGGTGTTCTTCTAGACTCTCTCCAACGACAGGTGGAATCCACTCATATTTCACAGATATTTATCGAGAGCATCTCCCATACATGGGCTGCTCTGGCCAGTGAACATGTCAAGCTCATCTCTGTCTCAGTCTGGCAACAGTCACAGCACAACTTGGATGAAAAGAAGAATCGGGAAAGCCCCAGAGCAAAGCAGTGGAGGTAATGAACGGTTTGTTAATCATGGTCAGCTGGAAAGGTCACCCAAATGCACAATATTTTTTTTTCCTCCAAAGGGTCACAGAACCACAGGGAACAAAATCAATAGATGTTAGTGTAAGCAAAGAGCAAATGGATTCTGCCCCCAGATTCATAGAGAATACTGCATTCATAAACACAACACAGTTCTGAAAAGGTAAGAGAAAGGACCTTAATGAACTCGGGAGGATTTTATTTGGGTTGTTAAAGATTCAGTTCTGCTAAGGGCAGAAGATGAATAAAGCAAACAAAAACTGTAGAGAAGCCAAGATGGGACAAAGAAATGTATGGGCACAGGACAGGGCAGAAAAGGAAAAAGGAGAGCCATGGCAAGAGTTAGAGGAAAAGTAATAAGAAAACCAGTGATATAAAAGCAGCAGATAAAAGGCGGGCATGAGAGATATGAGACACACGAAACAGAGAGGAATGCAAACATGCACAGCACCAGAGTTCTACAGAGGCAAAGCCACCCACCCACAGACAGACAGACAGACAGACAGACAAGAACAGGAAAAGCAGGAACATAAGCCTGTGGCTCCTGTACATAAATAAATATTAATAGCAAACACAAACATATAATCCCTCCAAGCATTTACCATGTTAACTTATTTAATCCTCAAAACAACCCCAGAAGGGAGGAAAAAAAAATAACTGTTCTAATCACCTTGTTCTCCCCAGTTTTCTGGTACAGCAGTTGAGTTGGAGGAGATGTGCTTTGCCTCCGGTCATGTGACTTGCCTGAGGTTTTAATCTAAGGCAGATCCATCTCAGGGAGACTGCCTGCTAGGTTTTACCTTCTCCTAGATGGCTTCTGACATAAAGGCAAACCTATTAGAATAATATCTGAGTCAGAAGGGCCTGACAGATGATCTACAGATTGTAAGCAATTACAGATGCCAGCCCAGAATACTATACCTAGCAAAACTTTCAATCATGATAGATGGAGAAAGACATTCCAAGATAAAACGAAATTTAAGCAGTATCTATTTACAAATCTAGCACTACAGAAAGTCCTAGAAGGAAAACTTCAGCTTAGAGAGGTTAACTATGTTCAAGAAAAAATAAGTAATAAATAATCACAGATCAGCAAAGTAAAAAAAACAGCAACCAACAAATCAAATAACCAAGGGAAGCACATATACATACACACCACCGTACGATCAACAACAAAATAACAGGAATCAAGAATTATTGGTCATTAATCCCTCAGCATCAACTGTCTCAATCCCTCAACAAAAAGACAAAGACTAACAGAATGAGTGTGAAAATAGTGTCCATCCTTCTGCTACGTCCTTACCATCAAGAATAGAAATCACTGCCGAATAAGAGGATCAAAAAGATATTCCAGCCAAATGGACTTAAGACGCAAGCTGTTACAGCCATTTTACTATCTGACAAAATAGACTTCAAACCAATACTAGTCAGAAGAAGAAGGCAAGGACACCATGTATGCATCCAATAAAAATTCACCAAGAGGACATTGCAATTCTTAACATTTATGCCCCAAACACAAGGGCGGTCACAATTATAAAAGAAACACTATTACAGTTTACACCACATATTGAGTCTCACACTGACTGTGGAAGACTTCAATATCCCACTCTCTCTAATGACCAACAGACAGGTCATCCAGACAAAAAACTAAATAGAGAAATGTTAGAACTAATTGACACTATAAACCAAATATACCTAACAGATACTTACAGAACATTTTGCCCTAAAAAAAAAAAAAAAATACCTTCTTAGCCCTCCATGAAACTTTCTCCAATTTTGAACACATACTCAAACTGACCCAAAACAAGTCTCAATAGATACAAGAAAGCTGAAGTAACACCCTGCATACTATCTGACCACAGAGGAAATCTGGTTTGCAACACCAACAGAAGCAGCAAAAAGCTTACACACTTCATGGAATCTGAACAACTCTCTACAGGGTAAAAAATGGGTCAAGACAGAAATTAAGAAAGAAACAAAAGACTTTCTTAAATTGAATGAAGATGAATATCCAACATATTACAAACTTATAAGACACAACTAAGATGGCTCAAAGAGGCATTAAGTGCTTACATAAAAAAACACAGCATGACCAACACGCATATGAACTCTCAGAGACTGAGGCAGTATGCACTGGGCCTCAGATTAGGTCCAAGAGCTGAAAGAAGTGGGCACACACGCCTATCCATAACCCAGAAGCTATCTCCAATTGATTACCACTTACAAATGAAAAATTAGTTTTGTCCAAGAGAGTCTTATAGGGAATACAAACTATTATTCTTAAGGGTAGACCACATGCTCAGCAGTAGATGGCCAACAGGAAAGAAATCAAGGGCATCCTTGGAGGTTCCTTGTCTCATTATGTCATCTCAGTAGGTTTTTATTTTTAATTTTTTAAATGTAATTTATCTATATTTTAATCCTAGAGGTTTTGCAAAACCATAAAGGATTTTGGTTTTGTGTATTTATGGGATTTCTGAGTGTGTGAATGAGTGTGGGTCTCTGAATCTACACCTGTTTCTTGTGCCTTTTTTGGGGTTCTTTTCCTTCTATTTTTCTTATCTTCTATGACTTGTATGGTTTTCTTTTATCTTATTATATTTTGTTTTATTATTATCTTTTAGATGTTTGTGGATATAAATGGGACAAGGAACTAGGATGAGTAGAGAAAGGGGAAACTAATCAAAATATATACTATGGGGAAGAAAAATGTATTTTCAATGAAAGAAAAAAAAAGAAGTAATTTGGCTGACTTCTTGTTGACTGAGTTCATAGTTTTACTTAGGGAAATGTTTTTAGGGAGAGAAAAGAAGAACCAAGAAACATTTTCTTGTGACTGTTGCTATTTTTTAGCCTGCAATTGACTGATACCATGTAAGATCCTGAATCCTGTCATATGCAGAATTTAATTATTTTAATGGTGAATCTGTTGGCACCTACATACTACTCTGCAAAGCATTCTTCAAAAATTCTCTCTCTCT
>JADRCD010155625.1:0-12523 GCA_019843815.1 Montemys delectorum | reverse complement strand
GCCCCCTCCACTAACCTACCCACTCCCACTCCCCTGTCCTGGGATTCCACTGCACTGGGGCATTGAGGCTTCACAAGAACAAGAGCTGTTCCTCTCATCTTCTGCTACATATGTGGCTGGAGCTATGAGTCCCTCCCTGTGTACTTGTTTGTTGGTGGTTTAGTCCCTGAGAGCTCTGGAGGTACTGGTTGGTTCATATTGTTGTTCCTCCTATGGGGCTGCAAACCCCTCAGATCCTTCAGTCCTTTCTCTAGCTCCTTCATTGGGGACCCTGTGCTCAGTCCAATGGATGGCTGTGAGCATTGACTTCTGTATTTGTCAGGCACTGGCAGAGCCTTTCAAGAGACAGCTATATCAGACTCCTGTCAGCAAGCACTTGTTGATATCCACAATAGTGTTGGGGTTTGGTAACTGTATATAGGATGGATCCCCAGGTGAGACACTCACTGGATGGCCTTTCCTTAAGTTTCTGCTCCAAACTTTGTCTCTGTATCTAAGTGGGATTTTGATCCCACTTAGAAGAAGGGCCGAAGTATCCACACTGTGGTCTTCCTTCTTCTTGAGCTTCATGTGGTCTGTGAATTGAATCTTGGGTATTCTGAGCTTCTGGGCTAATATCCACTTATCAGTGAGTGTATACCATGTGTGTTCTTTTGTGATTGGGCTGCTTCACTCAGGATGATATCTTCTAGTTCCACTTGCCTAAGAATTTCATGAATTCATTGTTTTTAACAGCTTAATAGTATTCCTTTGTGTAAATGTATCACATTTTCTGTATCCATTCCTCTGTTGAAGGACATCTGGGTTATTTACAGCTTCTGACTATCAAGGCTGCTATGAATATAGTGGAGCATGTGTCCTTATTACATGTTGGAGCATCTTCTGGGTATATGTCCAGGAGTGGTATGGCTGGGTCCTCTGGTAGAACTATGTCCAATTTTCTGAGGAACAACCAAACTGATTACCAGAGTGGTTGTACCAGTTTGTTGTAATCCCACCAGCAATGGAGGAATGTTCCCCTTTTCCCACAACCTGGCCAGCACCTGCTGTCACCTGAGTTTTTGATCTTAGCCATTCTGACTGGTGTAAGGTGGAATTTCAGGGTTCTTTTGATTTGCATTTCCCTGATAACTAAGGATGTTTCTTTAGGTGCTCCTCAGGCATTCGATATTCCTCAGCTGAGAATTCTTTCTTTAGCTCTGAACCTCATTTTTAATGGGGTTATTTGGTTCTCTGGAATCTAACTTCTTGAGTTCTTTGTATATATTGGATATTAGCTCTCTGTCAGATGTAGGGTTGATAAAGTTCTTTTTCCAAGCTGTTGGTTGCCATTTTGTCCTATTGACAGTGTTCTTAGCCTTACAAGCTTTGCAATTTTATGAGGTCCCATTTGTTGATCTTAGAGCATAAGCTATTGGTGTTCTGTTCAGGAAATTCTTCCCTGTGCCCATGTGCTCAAGGTTCTTCCCTACTTTCTTTTTCATTAGTTTCAGTGTATCTGGTTTTATGTGGAAGTCCTTCATCCACTTGGACTTGAGCTCTGTATGTGGAGATAAGAATGAATCCATTTGCATTCTTCTATATGCTAACCACCAGTTGAACCAGCACCATTTGTTAAAAATACGGTCTTTTTTCCACTGGATGGTTTTAGCTCCTTTGTCACAGATCAAGTGACCATAGGTGTGTGGGTTCATTTCTGGGTCTTCAATTCTATTCCATTGATCTACCTGCCTGTCACTTTACTAATACCATGCACTTTTTATCACAAGTGCTCTGTAGTACAGCTTGTGGTCAGGGATGGTGATTCCCCCAGACATTCTTTTATTGTTGAGAAAGTTTTCTATATCCTGGGTTTTTTGTTATTCCAGATGAATTTGGAAATTACTCTTTCTAACTCTATGAAGAATTGATTTGAATTTTGATGGGGATTGCATTGAATTTGTAGATTGCTTTTGACAGGGTGACCATTTTTACTATATTAATCCTGCCAATCCACAAGCATGGGAGATCTTTCCATCTTCTGAGATCTTTGATTTCTTTCTTCAGAGAATGGAGTTCTTGTCATACAGATCTTTCACTTGCTTAGTTAGAGTCACACCAAGATATTTTATATTATTTGTGACTATTGTGAAAGGTTTTGTTTACCTAATTTCTTTCTCAGCCTCTTTATCCTTTGAGTAGAGGACGGCCACTGATTTGTTTGAGTTAATTTTATATCCAGCTACTTTCCTGAAGTTATTTATGAGGCTTAGGAGCTCTCTGGTGGAATTTTTGGGGTCACTTAAGCATACTGTCATATCATCTACAAATAGTGATATTTTTACTTCTTTCTTTCCTATTTGTATTCCCTTGACCTCCTTTTGTTGTCTAATTGCTCTGGCTAAGACTTTGAATACTATATTGAACAGGTAAGGAGAGAGTGGACAGCCTTGTCTACTTCCTGATTTTAGTGGGATTCAAAGATCAAGTGACCATAGGTGTGTGGAGTCAAGTTTCTCTCCATTTAGGTTTTATTTGTTGGTTGGTTGGTTTTTGTTTTTTTGTTTTTTTGTTTTGTTTTGTTTTTCAAGACAGGGTTTCTCTGTATAGCCCTGGCTGTCCTGGAACTCACTCTGTAGACCAGGCTGACCTCGAACTCAGAAATCTGCCTACTTCTGCCTCCAAGTGCTGGGATTAAAGGCATGCACCACCACTGCCTAGCTTCTCCATTTAGTTTGACGTTATCTACTGGTTTGCTGTATATTGCTTTACTATGTTTAGGTATGGGCCTTGAATTCCTGATCTTTCCAAGACATTTATCATGAAGAGGTGTTGGATTTTGTCAAATGCTTTCTCAGCATCTAATGAAATAGTCATATGGGTTCTTTTCCTTGAACTTGTTTATGTAGTGGATTACATTGATGGAATTCCGTATATTGAACCATCCCTGCATACCTGGGATGAAACCTACTTGATCATGACGTATGATCATTTTGATATGTTCTTGGATTCGGTTTGTGAGAATTTTATTAAGTATTTTTACATTGATATTCATAAGGGAAATTGATATGAAGTTCTCTTTCTTTGGTCTTTGTGTGGTCTAGGTATCAGAGTAATTGTAGCTTCATAGAATGAATTTAGTAGTGTTCCTTCTGTTTGTATTTTGTGGAATAATTGAAATAGTATTGGTATTAGGTCTTCTTTGAAGGTCTGATAGAACTCTACACTAAACCCATCTGGTCCTGGGCATTTTTTGGTTGGGAGACAATTAATGACTGCTTCTATTTCTTTAGGGGTTATGGGACTGTTTAGATATAATCCTGATTTAACTTCAGTACCTGGAATCTGTCTAGAAAATTGTCCATTTCACTCAGATTTTCCAGTTTTGTTGAGTATAGGCTTTGGTAGTATGATCTGATAATTTTTTGGATTTCCTCAGTTCCCGTTGTTATGTCTCCCTTTTCATTTTTGATTTTGTTGATTTGGATACTGTCTCTGTGCCCTCTGGTTAGTTTGGCTAAAGGTTTATCTATCTTGTTGATTTTCTCAAAGAACCAGCTCCTGGTTTGGTTGATTCTTTGTATAGTTCTTTTTGATTCTACTTGGTTGATTTCAGCCCTGAGTTTGATTATTTCATGTCTTCTACTCTTCTCGGGTGTATTAGCTTCTTTTTGTTCTAGAGCTTTCAGGTGTGCTGTCAAGCTGCTAGTGTATGCTTTCTCCGGTTTCTTTTTGGAGGTACTCACAGCTATGAGTTTTCCTTTTAGAATTGCTTTCATTGTGTCCCATAAGTTTGGGTATGTTGTGCCTTCATTTTCATTAAATTCTAAAAGTCGTTAATTATGTTCTTTTTTTCTACCTTGACCAAGTTATCATTGAGTACAGCATTGTTCAGCTTCCATGTGTATGTGGACTTTCTATTATTTTTGTTGTTATTGAAGACCAGCCTTAGTCCATGATGATCTGATAGGATGTATGGGATTATTTCAATCTTCTTGTATCTGTTGAGGCCTGTTTTGTGACCAATCATATGGTACCATGAGGTGCTAGGAAGAAGGTATATTCTTTTGCTTTAGGATTAAATGTTCTATAGATATCTGTTAAATCCATTTGGTCCATAACTTCTGTTAGTTTCACTTTGTCTCTGCTTAGTTTCTGTTTCAATGATCTGTCCATTGATGAGAGTGGGGTGTTGAAGTCTTCCACTATTATTGTGTAAGGTGTAGTGTATGCTTTGAGCTTTAGTAAAGGTTTTTTTTTTTTTTTTATGAATGTTGGTGCCCTTGCATTTGGAGCATAGAGGTTCAGAACTGGGATTTCATCTTGGTAGATTTTTCCTTTGATGAGTATGAAATGTCCTTCCTTATCTTTTAAAATACCTTTTGGTTGAAAGTCAATTTTATCCAATATTAGAATGGCTGCTCCAGCTTGTTTCTTGGGACCATTTGTTTGGAAAATTGTTTTCCAGCCTTTTACTCTGAGGTAGTTTCTGTCTTTGGCATGGAGGTACATTTCCTGTATGCAGCAAAATGTTGGGTCCTATTTATGTATCCAGTCTGTTAGTCTATGTCTTTTTATTGGGGAATTGAGACCATGATGTTAAGAGATATTAAGGAAAACTGATTGCTACTTCCCATTATTTTTGTTATTAGAGGTGGAATTATGTTTATGTGGCTATCTTCTATTTGGTTTGTTAAAGAAGGATTTTTTCTTGCTTTTTCTAGAGTGTAGTTTCCCTCCTCATGTTGGAGTTTTCCATTTATTATTTTTTGAAGTGCTGAATTTGTGGAAATATATTGTGTAAATTTTGTTTTGTCATGGAATATCTTATTTTCTCTATCTATGGCAATTGAGAGTTTGGCTGGGTATAGTAGCCTGGGCTGGCATTTGTGTTCTTGTAGGGTCTGTATGGCATCTGCCCAGGATATTCTGGGTTTCATAGTCTGGTGTAATTCTGATAGGTCTTCCTTTATATATTACTTGACCCTTTTCTTTTACTGCTTTTGATATTCATTCTTGTGCATTTGGTGACTATTATGTGACAGGAGGAATTTCTTTTCTGGTCCAATCCATTTGGAGTTCTGTAGGCTTCTTGTACGTTCATGGGCATCTCTTTCTTTAGGTTAGGGAAGTTTTCTTCTATAATTTTGTTCAAGATATTTACTGGCCCTTTAAATTGGGAATCTTCACTCTCTTCTATACCTATTATACTTAGGTTTGGTCTTGGATTTCCTGGATGTTTAGGATTAGGAACCTTTTGCATTTTGTATTATCTTTGACTGTTATATCAATGTTTTCTATGGTATCTTCTGTCCCTGAGATTCTCTTTTCTCTCTCTTATATTCTGTTGGTGATGCTTGAATCTGTAATTTCTGACCTCTTTCCTAGGTTTTCTATCTCCAGAGTTGTCTCCCTTTGTGATTTCTTTATTCTTTCTACTTCCGTTTTTAGATCTTGATTAGTTTTGTTCAATTCCTTCACCTGTTTGGTTGTGTTTTCCTATAATTCTTTAAGGGATTTTTGTGTTTCCTATTTAAGGACTTCTAGCTGATTACCTGTGTTCTCCTGTATTTCTTTAAGGGAGTTATTTATGTCATTCTTAAAGTTCTCTATCATCATTATGAGATGTGATTTTAAATCCACATCTTGCTTTTCTGTTGTGTTGGGGTATCCAGTACTTGCTGTGGTGGGAGAACTGGGGTCTGATGATGCCATATAGCCTTGGTTTTTGTTGGTAAGGTTCTTACATTTGCCTTTCACCATCTGGTTATCTCTGGTATTAGTTGGTCTTGCTGTCTCTGACTTGAGCTTGTCCCTCCTGTGGGCCTATAAACCTGTGTCAGCACTCCTGGAAAACCAGCTCTTCCTTAGCAGGACCCATGCAGAGAGGGCTGCAGAACACCCCTATCTCCTGGGTGCAGATGGAGGCAGGAAGGCCTTGCTAGGCTTTCTGTTACTGTGATAAAGCACCAGAACCAAAAGCAGCTTGGAGAGTGAAGGGTTTATGAGGTTACAGCTCTCAAGTAACACTCCATCACCTTGGGAATTCAGGGCTGGAACCTGAGGTCATCAACTGAAACAGAGGTATGCTTCTTTCTGGATTTTCCCTTATGGATGGCTCAGCCTGCTTTTGTATAGCACCAACCACATGTCCAGGGTTAGTACCATTCAAAGTGGTGCTGTCCTCCCTCATCCATCAAGAAAACACACCAAGATAATCTGGTAGATGAATTTTCTCACTTGAGTATCCTTCCAAAATGACTATAGCTTGTGACAAGTTGACATAAAACCACCAGTACAATGTCCATGGCAATTGGTTCTGGGACTCCCCTGCTGATGCCAACATTAGAAGATGCTTAAGTGTATGATATAATGTGGTACAGTGTTTGCATATGACCCCACATCCTACGTATTCTTTATGCCATCTCTAGATTGCCTACAATACCCAGTACAATATAGAAGCTACGTAAACAGCACTGGGTTGTTCAAGGACTATGGCACGGTGGCAATGTCTGCACATGTTCAACATCGACATCATTTTAAAAAGATTTCATGTCTGGCAAAATGGCTTACAGTATTCCAAGATCTTGATGCCAAACTGGCAGCCTTGAACTTTATTCCTATGACAAGCATTGTGGAAAGAAAGAACTTATTTAGGCACATTGTCCTCTGACCTTCACACGCATACTGACACACACACAAACACACACAATTAAGTAAATATAATAAAACTTTCAACAAGTTGTGGGTGGAATGTGCCAACACAGATGGTCAGCTGCATGAGCTGTGTTGGTCCTTAGGAAGACATCATAGCAATACTCAGTCTCACCCCTGAGATGCCGTCAAGGTGGGTCCCATACATTTTCATGCTTGATCCCATTAAATGAAATGTTCTCAGTGACTTATTAGGCTAGAATTTGATCATGATGGCACTGTATAACTTTATTGTTCCTCATCCACTCTAAAATGCTTTATGCTTTTTGTTCCAAAGATTGGTTTCTGGAACATACTCTTACATACCTACATACACACACATACACACACACATGTGGTTTAGAAACACTGATTCAGAATTATTACCATGATAAATACACAAAGAGTTTCAATACTCTTTAAAGTTTATTTTTATTTCATGTGCACTTATGTTTTGTGTGCGTGTTTGTCTGTGTGAGGGCATTTGATCTCATGGAACTTGAGTGTCATACAGTTGTGAGCTGCCATATATGTGCTGGGAATTGAACTCAGGTCCTCTAGAACAGCAGCCAGTACTACCCTGCCCCAAATTTTAATACTTTGGACTTAATGAGCTATTGAGTAAGTAATGGGTTTGCATGGAAATTACTCTTAACAGGTTAAATAAAGTGACAGGGGAGATTGATGTTTTTTGAGACTGTATTGTTCATAAGGAAAGCCCGAGTTTTCTCTAGAGACAGCAACTCTCTCTCTCTCTCTCTCTCTCTCTCTCTCTCTCTCTCTCTCTCTCTCTGTGTGTGTGTGTGTGTGTGTGTGTGTGTGTGTGTGTGTGTGTTGCCCTGGTATCCAGTATACTAGACAAGCATTGTATCACTGAGCTAACTCACAAATCCATGGATTTGAGTTCTAAATAAATACTATCTTTTCAAAAAAAAAAATAGGAGTCTGTGGGGGAAAATGTGTTATTCCAAAACTGAAAAGAGGAAAGTGAAAGATAGGTCTAGAACAGTCCACTAATTAGTTTACACAAAGGCACAAAAGTAGAGACTAGTGATCACATGATCTATAGAATATGATGCTAAGCGTATATGAAAGCTGTCAGAGAAGTGGACCATGCTTTACTGAGGATGGTGGATGTACTAGAAGTGATGGCTGGAGGTGGGATGGAAGGGAGTGATCTGAAGGCACTGTGCAAACAGGAGAGTGACCTTTAGTGAGGACTCCAATTCAGAAGACAGAGTAGATAGGGAGAGGCAACCTGGATTTGGATAAAGAGACAGGTTGGGGGAGGATGGAGGGAGCAGTGACAGAGAGCAGCAGGGAGGAGCTTTGTGCTGCCCACTTCTCCTGCCCTTGAATGGACAGTGATGGGGAGGGCCTGTGCTAGGTGGAACCTCCTAGACTACAGATCGTGTAAGTCATTGACTTTCATGTTGGAACAACTCTTGAGGATAGCTCCCTTGTATCTCCCACAGCCCAGACTCTGAGTTCTCTCAGGAACCTGGAGGAACTGCTCCTCTCCACTGAGGACGGGATTCACCAAGTGGCCAAACTGATTGTCCAGCAGTGTCTGCAGCTTCCGTGCCTCCGAGGTCTCACCTTTCACCACATCTTGGACGATGAGAGTGTGATTGAAATTGGTGAGTTTCCCTCAGAGAAAGGGGTTCCCTTGTGTGGAAGCAGTGGCATCATTGGAGCTGCCTGCTGTAAGCGTCTAGGGCCAGGAAAGGGTTCCAAAGGCTTCCTCATTTCCTGCTTCCTCTTGAGCTCTTCTGCAGGTGTAGTCTCATCCTGGTCTGACTGGGAAGGTTAATAGTGTCTTCAGTGTGTGTGTGTGTGTGTGTGTGTGTGTGTGTGTGTGTGTGTGTGAATTAGAGAGAGGGGGGAGGGGAGAGAGAGAGAGAAGTGTAGAAGTATCCAGTCTGTGGTTTGATCTCAGGGCCTCACACATACATTAGGGCCCCTGCACCACAGCCCAGTAGCATCTATGTCTTCACACTTGGTGTTTCAGACCCCAGACCAGATGCACTCTGACTTAACTGAATACTGACATGACAGGTGTACTGTGGTGAAATGTAGAGCTGTGTCCACTTCCTGCTCACGTTCCTGGAACCTCTGTTATCCATGTCAATGTAGCAGTCAACCAGATTAGAGCACAGAGCTTCCCCACAGCCCCAAGCCTGAGTTGTATCCATTCTCTAGCAGTGCCCTGCATGTTCTCGCAGATGACAACTGCTCTCTCTCTCTCTCTCTCTCTCTCTCTGTCACCATAGCTGCATTTGCCACTGGACATTTCATGTGAGGAAATCCTATATGGTAGGCTGGGTTTTCTATTTTCACCCAAGATTGTGATTGTGCTTTATATGCAGAGGAACATATGTGACCATAGAGCATTGTGATTGTGCCTTATGCACACAGTAGCACATGTGACCATAGATTATTGGCCTCACCTGATGAGCCATCTCAGTGTGGTAACAGTGTCCATCTTTCTATGGACAACTGACGGCTTACTCTTGGTCAATGTTTCAATTTTACAGCCAGGCAACTGTACTTATACACATCATAGCATCAGATAACGATATAATGTGATGTGGAGAATCAAGAAAACCAGGGGACAACAGGCCATGGGTGGGGAGGGCTGAGATGTTCTCTGGTCTTTCCAGAAGAATATTTATTCAGGGAATGAGAAATACGCCCTGACTATCACAGAAGATCCTTATTCAGGGCACAGAAGAAACACTTTCTTATGACCTCTTTCTTTACACTCAAACTATAACATGATTCTGGTTGAAATCCACCCTAACCTTCCCCATAGTAGGGAAAAGTGGTTAGATAGTGAAAAGGGAAGCAAAGGCTGTATCAGATCTTTACTTCCACTGAGTCACCATGAGTCTGGCTCCATGTCCTTCATTCAGAGCCCTGCTCTCAATAACCAGGGAGTCCCTTCTCAGCTCTAAGTAGAAGGCTCTGTAGTAGCCAGTGAGAGGACAAGCTTTTAGGACTGTCACCTCCCCTTCTCTACACAAAGGGAGACACTGTTGACACAATTTCATAATCCCCTGTACTGTACCCTGGTCCATACTTGGGCTCTGCCTTGACATATGTCGCCTTGTGAGATAGAAGAGAAGTCCATATTGCACAAACAGCTGCAGCTCTCTGTGCTTGACCTCCTGGTATCTGCTTCCCCTTTTCTGTGTGGCTGGGTGGTTTCCTATCAACCAGGCAGCTGTTTGGTGTGTTCAAAGTTTGATCTCTAAAACATCGTGTAGAGCATGTCCCACTTTCATTGTCGGTGTCTGGGAGTAGTTCCAATAACTTGTGAGCATTACCGATGTTCTCAGGATTCTATTTTCATTAATGTTTTGTTTTCCAGCCAGGGTGGCAACTAGCGGAGGTTTCCAGAAACTCGAGAACTTAGATCTTTCCATGAATCACAAGATTACAGAGGAAGGATACAGAAATTTCTTTCAAGTCCTGGACAACCTGCCAAACTTGCAAAACCTGGACATTTGCAGGAATATCCCAGGATGCATTCAAGCCCAGGCCACCACTGTCAAGGCTCTGGGTCAGTGTATATCCCGACTGCCCAACCTCACCAGGCTGCGCATGCTCAGTTGGCTCCTGGATGAAGAGGATATGAAAGTGATTCATGATGTGAAGGAAAGACACCCTCAGTCCAAACGCTTGACTATCTTCTGGAAATGGATAGTCCCATTCTCTCCTGTTGTCCTGGAGTAAAGGATGCTCCTGAAGGCTACCGACAGTTCTAAACATTTGATTTCCTTTACACTAACTGAGCATTGTGGTACACACCTGTACTTCAACATTTAGGATACTGAAGTAAGAGAATCAAGAAGTTCAGATCAGCCTGGGTTGTATAGTAAGATTCTGTCTCACAACTAAAGACATAACTAACCATCCAATTAAAGAATATCTATTAACTGTGAGGCTGGATGAGTGTTTTTGTCTTCATTTATTTATGGACTACATGAACTGCAGAGGTCAGAAGTGTGTTGGGCCGTCCTGGCTTTGGAGTTATAGATAGTTGAGAGTCTCCATTTGGGTGCTGGCCACCAAACCTTCATCCTCGGTAAAAGCCACAGGTGTTCTTAATCCCTGATCCATTTATCCCAAGGCTGCTAATTCCTTGAAAATTTGCATGGACATCACTGAACTTAGGAGCTACAATGAACAGTACCTTTTCAGTCGTTGTCTACTTCTCCTGTCTAAAGACTAGAGCTTCCTTCAAGTTCATACATGGAACCTTACAATAACAAGATCAACTGGAAAGGACTGGTGAAAGGAACATTAATCTATGTAAATCCAAAATATCATAGGAGCATTAGGTGGAGGATATACACGGCCTGTTTGCAGATTGAATCAGTCTTATACATGAGGAAGCATGAGTTGATTTTACCACAGGACACAGCTGACTCTCTCCAGGAGATGCTCTTTAGTCTGTGCAGAGCTTTTGCATATTCATTAGCCTTGGTGTGGTTGTATATCTCTTGCCAGTGACACAAGACCTCCAACAAGGTCATATCTACTCCACCAAGGCCATACCTTCTAATAATGTCACTCCCAAAAGACCAGGATAACTTTCCATCAGAGCAGAAACACCTAAAGTTTGTGTTATTGCTAGTCTTAATATTAAAATTCTAGCTTGTGGTGTAGCTCAAAGATAATGTGCCTGCTTAGTATTTACACGGTCCTGAGTGCCATCTCTAGCACTGGGAAGAAAGTTTAACATTAAAGCATTAGCTTAAGCTGTCTCTGTTGAGAAGGATTGAGTATCTTTTTGATGATTTGATATGTTAATACTTTTCAGAGTCCATTGAAAAGACAGAAATCATGGGGATATTTACCACAGGGAGATTTGGGGAAAGTATAATGCAGTCATTAGCTCTAACAGAGGATTTTGCCAGCCTGGGCAATCAGGTTACTCTTCTCACGGGACACTGTGTGTTTCCTGGGTTCCCATGTCCAAGATTACCCTTCCATTAGATACCCTTCCCAAGTACCCACTCAGTTCAAGGCCAGCCTGGGCAATCTAAAGAGATTGCTTCAAAATAAAATTGAGGAAGACTTGGGGAGGCTGCTTAGTGGTCTAGTGTGTGGAAGGTCCTAGATTTGGTCCTTAGCATTGCAAAAGAAGAAAAGGGAAACATTTTAATAAGGTTCAGTGGTCTTGGTCTGTTTACTGTAATATCAGAAGGAAAAAATAGAGCTGTGGAGCCCAGCCCCAATGGATACATCTATCAAACAACTCTGTACCTAAGTATTAGGAGACATTGCAGAGAAGAATGGGGAAAGACTGTAAGAGCCAGAGGATCAGGAAGTTTGCCGTGAGGCTGTCCCTTCCAGTAGTATCTACACCCATAAAATCTAAATGACATGACTGCCCTAGTCTGAACTGAATGAAGATGACAGCAGTGACCATGCCAAACTGGCTGGGGAAAACCCAGGAGGCCCTAACTAACCCTACGAAAAGAACTACAGGCAACTAAGGGAAAACAGTCTTCCCCGTGGAAGAGCGCACAGGTTGGTTATCCAATACCAAATGGTCAACCCTGGAAATGATGTGAGGTGGGTCGACCAGAGAACCCACATGGGCCCTCTTAAAGCCGAGGAGAATGTCTTTATCACCAGCCAGTGGCTGCATGGGGACCTTGCCCAGATCATGCAGCCCCAGTCCTTGTTCTTTGTCTTTCACCCACGTCTTGGTTGGCAGGTTAGTTAGCTGGAACAGTTAACAGAAGCAGAACTATAGACTCCAGTTTGGTACATTTACAGACTCTTGGATCCAGGAACTATAGGCCAGGTCTTGATGGATAGATTGGGTTTTTTTTTT
>JADRCD010155624.1:0-36899 GCA_019843815.1 Montemys delectorum | reverse complement strand
CACACACACACACACACACACACACACACACACACACACACACACACAGATTTTATCCTAGGATTTTTGCTTGGCTTGGTCTTGTGCAGATCTTGTGTATGCTGTCTATGCTTGTCACAACTAGTGTGAATTCATATGTGGGAACTGCCCTGCTGTGTTCTGAAAACACTGCTTCATTGCAATCCACCCCCCTCCACTAAAATTCCTTTTTTTCCTCACTTTTATTTTCATCCTTGAGCCTTGGGAATAGTGGGTGATACAGATGTTCTATGTAGGGCTGGGCATACTTGTCTCTTTTTCTCTGCATACTGACAAGTTATAGGTTTCTGTATGAATCAATTTAAACAAGTTAAAACAAGTTTCTCTGATGAGGGCTAAGAGGTACACTAATATATGTATATAATGATTAATTATTAGGAATTGGTTTAATACTGTGTACATTTAGTAGAATAGCAGATCCTGTCCTGAAGACCGTAATCAATCCAATCACATGTTCTTCACCCCAGTAACAGAGCCAAACATGAGTTCTGTCTTCTGGAATGAGCACTAAATTCCAACCGGAAAGTGTCTGGCTGTTTCCATAGCATTTGTGTCACCACTGATCCCTGGACATACCCTGGTATGATGATCACTGTTGTGGCTGGCAGGGTTCGCAGCTCGGTAAGACTGATGATTGCTTTTCTCTTTAGGTGGAGTACAGAGTGCCTTCCAGCCCCATGATTTTTTTTTTTCTTGAGAAACCTTTAGCGAAAAGCAAAATATAGTATGTCATTTAAAAAAGAAAAGAAAAAAATCAAAATAGCAGAATAGGTATAGTATACTCTAGCCATAGCATAACTGGATTCTACATAAAATGCTTGTTGATATTTAATTTTTGTTATATATGCAGCTAAGAGTGAGTTTGATTCTTTATTCATTATTTAAAATGCAGCAAAGAATTTTTTTTACTATCTCTTCTTTCTAGTCAGAACCAGGTTATTCAATTACTCTACAAAATTATAAGGATACACAAAGGTTCTCTAAGCACAGTATACTCAATGTGAACTCCAAGCACAGCTTAGTGTCGCAATGAAGGGTGTAGAGTAAACCTTTCTAGGTAAAAAAACAAAAAGAAGGAATGAAATGATGTAATTTTTTTTCCTGTGATAGAACCTCTTACAAAAAGCAACTTTAGGCATGAAGAGTTTATTTGGGCTTCCAGTTTAGGAAGAAACACTTCTGTCATGACAGGGAAAGCATAGGAGCTGGAGTAGGAGACTTTGGCTAAGAATGTGTCCAAAGTAGCTAGGAAGTAGTGTTGAACTACAGAACTTCAAGGTCCATTCCCAGTGACTCACTTCTTCCAGAAAGGTTCTACTTTCTAAAGGTCCACAGCTTTCCATTCTAACACCTTCATCTGGGGACCAAGTTTTTAAACATACAAACCCATCTAGCACTTCTTATATTCAAACTACAATGACGGGAAAGCTCACAAACACTATCTTGGTATATCATTTCTGGTTAAATGGTATAACATGAAGACAACACTATATGAAATACTTCAGATAAACTTTAAAAAGTTACATTTAAATCTTGACAATATACTAAAAAGGGAAGAGAAGACTTCTAATATTTTACAAAAATATTTAATTTGTATTTGTTAATTAAACAATATTATTTCATTATGACATTTCTTACATGTATATAATTAGTATATCCTGCTCCCTTCCCACTGTTCCCATAATTTTACCCCCCACACCTTCCTTCTATTTTTACATATTATTTTCTTTCTTTAACCATTACTTTTTCATGTATACTTATAAATATACAATTTCACACTGCTGTTAATGTTGCCTGCTTTTATATGTTTTTAGAGCTGTCCACTTGGTATTGGATGACTAATTAGGAATTTATTCCTAGAGATGACTGATTCCTTAACACTCATCAGGCATTAATTGCCTGTGCTTGTAGCTCTTCATCTAGGCATGGGCTTTGTGAACTATCCCCATCCATATTGGTATGTTAACTCTGTTGTTATTGTTCAGGTCTTTTAAAAATCTCTTGATTTTTAAACCTAATGTCTGAAAACAATAACAGTAACCCACAGCCTTTTGATAACATCTGTAATCTATAATCCTATGTTCACTGTAGCACTATTCATAATAGTTAAGAAATGGAAACAAGTAAAGTATC
Source organism: Montemys delectorum (assembly GCA_019843815.1). Classification (NCBI taxonomy): domain Eukaryota; kingdom Metazoa; phylum Chordata; class Mammalia; order Rodentia; family Muridae; genus Montemys; species Montemys delectorum. Next base: position 34,727 of record JADRCD010155624.1, on the reverse strand, counting down.
TCTCAACATATGAATAAATAGTAGTATATATATATGCAATAGAATATTTATCTTTTCAAAGGATAAAATTCCTTCTGTTATGGCAACATGAGAGAACTAGAGAGTATGTTAAGTTCAGTAAGCCAGGCAGAGAGATAAGTGCCACATGATGTCACTCATGTGAACTCTTGTAGAAGTTGAGACTAGTATGGTAGTTATGAGAAACTAGGGGGTGTAGATATAAGATAAAGGAAGGTGAAGAGGGATAGGAAAAAAATTGTTGGATAGAAACAAGACATCTTGGTGTGCCGTTGTGCAGTAGACTAACTATAAGCAATGATAATATACTAAATATTTTTAAAAGCTCAAAGAATTTTAATATTTTCACTATAAAGAAATTATGAGTTCAAACAGATAGATATATTCACTCTGAAGTAAACATGACACTATCTTTCTACATTAAAAATTTTTTGAAAATTAAAAATTTTTTAAAAACATTGACTAAAATGTGAACAAATACAGAAATCATGCAAATCTAATACTTACTGTTAGAAGTCATGGTAGTTACTTGAGAAGGAGTACTCACTAAGAGGGTCATGACTGGAGCTTCTCTTTCTAGATGTGGTGGTTGGTTATATTGGTTGATTTATTTTGACATGTTTTTTAATCTATACAGTTCTGATAAGTGAATTTCATAGATACACACTGTATTTAAATAAAAAATAAAAAATTCAGAGTCAGTAACATACATATGCATATATATATATATATATATATATATATATATATATTGAATATGTTACACAGAATTGATATTAAAAGGTTATGAATGGGTTTTGGTGCAATTGGATAAATCTGAACAAGATTTAATTAAAAATAGAGAAAAGAAATGCACAATGTGTTAAAAAAAAAGCAGCAAAATTTTTAGTTCTTGAAGTAACTTAATATACTCATTTTGAGCAGCATATGATACATGACAAGGTTTTTCTGAACATTAAGATGAAAGAAGGAATAAGTGATAAGTTTAATATTGCAGTATTCAATTGGCTTCTTGGATTAAACCTTCAGATTTTTAAGCATTTGCTTTGACTAGAAATGTCCTGACTACCTATCTAGAATTTTTTTTTTATGGATTAACCACTAGGTCTTTGGCACAAGCCTTATTCTTTATCATTATGTCTTTATCATATTCATTGTATATCTTTATCAAGCCCCTCCCCTCAAGGCTCTACAGAGCTATGTGGAAGAGGAGGTGGAACAACAACTATAGGAGTCAGAGGACGTGGATGCTCAAGGAGACAGTGTTTTCTAGATACTTCATGGGTGATACACATATGAACTCAGAGATTGTGATAGCATGCACAAGACTTCATAAATTCAAAAAAGACAAAACCCCCAGTCCACAGAAGGGCAGGTAGACACAAAGTCACATATATAACCAAGAAGTTGTTTGCAATTGATAGTGGTTGGAATAGAGAAAAAAAATCAGTGTTCTCCTATAAAGTGATACCTGGTATATCAATATCAACCACCGTCCAGGGTGTGCCCACATTCAATAGTTGGTTAACACAAAACAGATTCCATGTTTGTTGTGTACATTCTGTTTTGTTGTAGTATTTTTTTGTCTTGATTTTTTTTTATTTGGGAGAGAGGGAATAAAATAGGGTAAGGAGGGAGGTGAGGAGGGTAAATAATATAATAATATATTAAATTTAAAAATAATAATAAAAACATTTGTTAGTTAAATATTGATGGAACCAGAATTCATGAGACTTATGGATAGAGATGATGGATTAGAATTTGTCACAGTGTCTCAAGATTAAGGAGATTCCTTAATCAAAAGATTGATTCTTTCTTGAAAAGAGAAAGAAAAAAATCAGAAATTCACAAAGGGAATGATAAGACAGCCAAAACAATAAACAGAGGCAACTCAGTGAAAAGAATTCAAACACAGCTTATACCACAAGAGAAGTGCCTCTCAGCCAGAACACTATCACTTCATGATGTACAATCTCAAAGCATTGGGGAAATGGAAGAACCTGTCTAGACTACAGACTACACTGTTAGTGTAGACAATAGGGACCCATTGTATGTGAAAAATGAGAGCTCCTAAAGTTAAGACCGCTCTGGCAGGAGGACCTTGAAGCCAGGTGAGAAAGAATATACTTGTATAAAAGGCTAAAAGAGAATAATGGAACAGAAAATATGAAATTGTGTAAGCATGCAAAAAGAAAAATATATAAGGAAGATAGGAAGAGATAATAAATATAATGACCTTTCAAATGAGTCATATGGAAATCTACTACTGCAGATGCTTCCTAAAGAATCTACTTATCATCTATCTACCTATCTGTCTGCTTATCTTCTATGTGTCTATACATACAATGAGGCTTATAGTTCAAGTATTATAGGCTATTGCCATTCTTCTTGGTTACCCTACAAAACTTAACAGGAAGACCCTATTGCTGAAGACATAACATACTTGAATGACAGAACATGGAGAAATCATGCAGGCATTGGCCTGGAATTCTGTGCTTACTGGAAAGCCTTGATAGTGCTAGAAGGTGCTATGAATGCTACCAAGGGAGAACAGTAACTATCATTCTTACCCAGTTGTGATCTCTACAAGTTACAATAATGACTAGAATGACTGGCCTAGCAAGTCATGCCCACTGGTTAGTTGAACAGTGACACAACAACCTAGGATTTAAGTTTCATGCTACATGAAGAAACCTATACTTGACATCACTAGTAGTCCAAGAATCAATGGCTTGTTGGGTCATAGGGCCTAGGTGAGAACCTATCACTATTTGCTAAGTAGACATAGTCATAAACTGACTCCTAATGACTTGTCATTATATACATAATCAATGCAACTCTCATTTGGTTAGCTTCTATTTGACTAGATGGTGATAGACACAGAGACCCACAATGGGCCAAGACACAAAGACTAAGAAACTGCAGAGTTTTCAGCCCTAAATGGAACAAATACATCTTAGATTTCTTCCAAGGTTAAGGGAACACTGTGGAAGAGGAAGTGGGAAAAGTGCAAAGTCCAGAGTGTTGGATGTCTGCCAGGAAACTGTCTTCTGGGCATAGCTGGGAGCCACACACATGAACTCATGATAATAGTGCAGTGTGCACAAGATTTGTGCCAGCCCAAGAGAGATACAATTCCAGCATGGAATCTAAGCTCAGCATGAAATCCCACCCCTAGCCGTGGTACTATTGACAACTGCTAGCTTCTGAAATAGAAAGAGAAACAGTTTTCTCTAAGAGTTGAGGCTTTTTTACTATGAGCAAATTTTCACTACCACTATATCCACTTGTATGGCTTCATGTGGGGTCATGATCCACAATTTCAAAAGCTAAGTATCTAAGCATCATAACTCCTCAACTAGCTTAGTCAAGAAATACTGAAGTGGGTATAATAACAGATTAAGGCATTGGAAATTTATTTGTAAGCTGATTAATTAATTTACTGGAGTACAAATCAGGCAATAAATGAAGTAAATATATCAGTTTAGGACCTGGAAGAGAAAGATAACAACACAGAAGATAAAGCCAGAAGTAATACTGAAAAAGCCATAATATGGATAGAAAATGCAGCAAAGAAACTGAAATTAAAGAAAGCCTCAATTGTTGCAATTAAAAAAACTCAATGAACCAACTAAAAATATAGGGAAATTATCAATCTGAAGACAAAATAAGCAGAAGAAAGATTATGAAGGACAAAGGACAAGGTTGAAGAAATGCTGCATTTTATTATCAATAAAGAAAAAGAGCAAGCAATGTACAAGAAATCTGAGACATAATCAAAAGACTAAATATAAATATTAATAAATCCATGTGGTGGAAGAAGAAACTGCAAACAAGCAAACAAAAATGCAAGCAAAAATCAATTCAATAAAATTACTATGGGAAGATTTTTAAATGAAAAAAATGATTACCTAAACACAGGAGACATTATAGTTGAACCCCAAACAGACATGGGTAAAGAAGAGTCTCTTACAACACACAGTCAAGATGTCTAACTTAAAAGGAAAGAGACAATGGTAAGAGCTATATTAAGAGTTATGACATTGATATTTCCTCTGATCACTCTATTGCTTTTGTGGGACGTATACAACCTTCACCCAGTAACCACTGAAATGAAATAGCACAATAGGTAGATTTATGTCAATGGTAATGGGCCTGCTGACATTCCCTTGTAGAAATGATATAGGGTGGGAAATAGTGGTGTGTTAGAGGGTAAGGGATGATTAATGGTGTTTGTAGCATCTCACATGGGGCTCCACCCATCAATATTTGAATCATTCATATTACTGTAAGTAACTCTTTATCCCATAAGTAATTCTAATAAACTCACTGATTCACTAAGTTAGACTTGGGTAAAATTGCTATCCTGGACTATTGTTGTTGTACTATCTGGGGTGAAAAGGTATCTGTTGGCTTTTCTCCAGGTATAGCAGCATGGCATTATAAAAGAACAACGCCAGTTCATTTACAAGGCCAACCACATGAAAATAACACTAGACTTCTCCCAAGAAACTCTCAAAGTCAGAAAAGCATAGCATTACATATGAAACCCTTACGATAGGCAAATACCAAACAAGATAGCTATACTGAACAAAAACAGGAATATTGACAATTCAAGACAAACATAACAAATCAAGACAGAACTGCAAAAGACACTTAAATCCTAAATACAAAGGTGTAAGAAAGTCAACCTCAATAACAACAAATAAAAGAATATGAAAGGAATAGATGAATAATGGACTATGAAAACTTTACTCATGTCCAGAACAGTGAGATAGAAGACCTTTCATATGAATAGGGAGAAAGGAGCCAACAGCTGACAATATTCTGGTTAGCAAGCCTCTTGCAATAACCCTGAGTAGAAAAGTTGTTTTAATTCCCAAGTAAAGCATATTGTTTCTGTTGACAAAAAGATTTACCATCTCTTTTCTCTAATAAATGTACTTTCCTGTTAATAAAATTCCCATACTGGTAGTGAATGGGATAATAAAAAAACTGGTAGCAAAATATTTATTAAGCAAATGAAACCCCTAAGTAGCATAACTATTCATATATATATATATATATATATATATATATATATATATATATATATGGGTGTGTGTGTGTGTGTGTATAATTAATATATATGGTTATATATTTATATATTAATATTATATTAATATAATCAATGTGTAAGAGTTGTCTTGGTGCCCACTGAGGATGAATATCAGGGGTCTGTTGAGGCCTACTAAGAGGACACAATTTCCTCTTAACCAAAAGAGTGGAATACCCCTTGCACTTGGTGGAGTGAAGACATTCTAGTCTACTGTAAAGATTAGAGCACTATATACCATTGACTCCTTGCTCAAGAATAATCTATCTGGGTCTCTCAAATCACTTGGTCAAAAGACCGTCACTAGGAAGCCTCACTAAAGAGGAATAATTATTCCTCCCAACAGAAATTAATGAGATAATGTACTTTCCCTTGCCAGATAACCCACTCTAATTTAGTAGCTTGTAGAGTTTCCATTTCATGACATTGTCTCATTCTTCCTTTTTTGACCTACTCTCCCTCCCAACCCACATGTGCTATTTTTGATACTGCTCAAAGCCTGGCCATATTTCCCCCAAGTAAAATTTCTGGGATTTCTTACCATTTTCTCTGAAGTTGCTACCTCCACTGCACCCATGTTGTCCTTCTGTTCTGGGGCAGCTTATAAGTGGAACGCAGCTCTCACCTGCTCCTTTCTATCTTCCTCTTGATTGAGCTGTCAGCAACAGAGCTTGCCTGACCCTACTTTTCACTAGTTTTAATAAAATCATCCTTGAAATTACTTTGGAACACCACTTTATATCAGTTTGTTAAAAAGAGAGACTAAGAACACAAATTTCCCCTGACAAAAGCAGAACTAGTAGTAAGAGATTTAAAAAAAAAGGTACTACATCTTAATAAAAGGAAAAAATCATCAAAAAGATAGAAACCAAATGTAACTATATATGAGCTAAATTCTGGAGTTCCTAACTTTATTATATATATAAAAGAAGATATATATTGTTGCAGGAAACATTAAAAATGACTGGCAGGCTTCCAGTGCTACTGCTGGCCACTCTCTGTCCTGGCGCTGTCCTGCTGGGCTACTCTCTGCCCACCAACTCTCCTGCACAGGTGGAGCTCCTGAGTTCCCTTCACTGCCATGCCAGCTCCACGAAATGACTCACCATTCACCCTGCCATCAACCGCCACAACACCCACCAACCTGGTAGAAACAAAACTATAGAAGTTTATAATTAAAGAAATATTTATGTACCTATAAATTCTCAGCTCACAAGATGCCAATACAATAACTTCAGAACCAATCGATAATGATAAAGCTGCCCACCTAGATTAGACAAGTTATCCCAATTCTACCCTTCATGATATCATAAGTACCCGTGGCTATTTAAAGCCATGCTGGTTAACATGCTGGTTAAGTTTCTTCTTGTCCATCCTCATACATCTTGGTTTCTTTCTTTCTCTCCCGAGACACTTCTGTCTATACAACTCTCAGCTCTGACACAGGCCAGCGAGTCTGGGCCTCCCTCAACCCACTGGGGAACAGGATCCTAGTCAGGTCAACAAGGTGTAGGCAAAGAAATGATGGCAGAGATGACACATGGAAGTGTAGGATCTGAATGTATTTCTTAAAAATGGCATCAGACTTTTACAGTCATTATAAAAGAGAAATGAGAAATCTGGCAGCTCACCAGCCACGCTACATCTCAGGCCACCTGAAACACACTGGGTCTAAAGTAGCCACCTCTTCTGGACAGTCTCTGCACCCTCTGGGCCCAAGTGCTCTGGGCCCCGGGGGCCTGCGGACTCGAAGCTCCAATGCTCTCTCTCGAATCTGAATGTGTAAGTATAAGTCTAAGTCTTAGTCTAAGTCCATGCACAAAGTGAAAACCAGGCTTATATAGTATACGGAAAACAGGGTGAATGACAAAAGTCATGTAGGCAGATGAGGACCACATCAAGGTCAGTAAGATCAGACAGCAAAACAGAAGTCATGTAGGCAAGTGACAGTCACATCAAGGTTGGTAAAATCAGGCAACCAGGTGTGAAGTAGAAAAACAGTGGTGCCCTTCCTGCTGGGGTTATTTTGGCAGCCCCAAGCTAAACTCTCTGGTATGTCTGTCTTCTGTGAGACTGCCCTGAGAATTCTAACTATATTTACAGTTAGCAATAGTGCCTGACCTCTGTTGCTAACTCTGAGGACACCCTGTCTGATAAGGCAGCTTCCTTGTGAGAAATTCTAAGCTAACGCCAACTTGGTAATAAATTAGGATATATTGGAACACTGTGCAGGCCAGGGAACAATGTTTAACCTTAGTTTTTACTATTTATAGATCATTTCTTGGTGCACCTTTATGCCTGAATAAGAAGGCATGTTGACGATTGGAAAGACTAATCTGGAACACATTTGAGTTAGGAGATGCCAACAACTGACTGAATACCCAGGAAGCACAAACTCCCTTTGAAGTTATAATGCCTTTTGTCCATGATCAGGCTTTCAACCCTGATACTGCAGACTATACTGGAGTAGATGAGTGGGCGTGGCACAGCTCCACCTCCCTTTTCCCTGTCCAATCACAGGCCTCCTGCTGCAATAATATTTTCATGTAATTAGACCGGGAAAATCCTGTGTTAATATATCCTGATTCAAGAATAATTGGTGTTATGCCAGCAAGTGCTGGCTCACAGAAACCTGATGTAGCTGTCTCCTGAGAAGCTCTGCTAGTGCCCAACTAATACAGGAGTAGAGGTTCACAGTCATCCATTAAACTGAGTACAGGGTCCCCAATGGAGGAGCTAGAGAAAGGTCCCAAGGAGTTGAAGGGGTTTGCAGGTCCTTAGGATGAACAACAATATGAACCAATCAGCACCCTCAGAGCTCCCAGGGACTAAATCATCTACCAAAGAATACACATGGTGGGACTCATGGCTCCAACTGCATATGTAGTAGAGGATGGCCTAGTCGGTCATCAATGGGAAGAGAAGCCCTTGGTCCTGTGAAGGTTCTATGCCCCAGTGTAGGGGAATACCAGGGCCAGGAAGCAGGAGAGGGTAGGTTGGTGAGTAGGGGGAAGTGGCAGGGAATAGGGAGTTTTTTTCAGAGGGGAAACTAGGAAAGAAGATATCATTTAAAAAGCAAATAAAGAAAATAACTAATAAAAAAAGGATAACTGGTGTCTTTACTATATCACTCCTGTTAATACAGATAGATTCTCCCAATAAAATATCAATAAAGAACCATCAAAGTTAATCAGGATTGTATGACCAAATGAACTTAACTGATTTCTAACAGCATATTAAAGCTGTGAGATATATTACTTTTAGTATCCCATGGAACTTTCTCTTAAATAAATCAAATTTTAGCCATAACATAAGTCAGAACAAACACAAGCAGTAAAGAAAAAAAACAAAAACAAAAAAAAAACTTTTTTGTCTTACCAAGTCACAGTAGAATGCAACTAGAGATCAATAGCAAGAGAAATCACAAACACTCTCTATGAACTTGTAGACTAAAATTGTAACTCTTAAATGACCAATAGTTCTTTGAAGTGAGGGAGGCAAAGAACATATTCCTAGAATTAAATAAATGTGGAAGTACCACTTCCCAGAACTTTAGGCTAACACATAAGGCATTTTTAATGGAAAGTTTATAACTTTGAGTGATTACATTTTTAAAAAGTCAAAGAGATATTAATCAAATAATGATATATCTCAAGATCTTAGAAAAGCAAGAATAAGCTCAACTCTAAAGCAGGATGACAAGAGAAATGAGGATGATCAAGAAAGTACTTCACCGTGCAGATACTAAAGAAAAATATAAACTCTGAGCCAAATTCACTAGAGAAAGAGAAAAGTCAAAATAATAAAATTAGCAATAAAATAGTGAACATTACAACAGATATTAATGAAATCCAGAAGTTTCTTGAATAAAATTTTCAAAACATGCTTTTTTGTTTGTTTGTTTGTTTTTTAAAACCTGAAAAGGAAAGAAGCAATGGATAAATTTCTAAACACATAGAGCTTACCAAAATTAAATCAAGAGGTTATAGACAATTTAAGCTGATCAACAACAAAGAAAGAGATTGAATCAGTAATACAATCTCTTACAAATGAAAGGCCAGAACTAACTCTCACTGCCAAATTCTAGATTAGTCTTTTTCAGACTGTTCCACAACACAGACAGGAACACTATAAAACTCAGTCTATTATGCCAGTATCACCTTAATACCCAAGCCAGATAAGGACACAATGAAAAGAAAACAATAGACCCAGTTTCTTTGATAAACATAGACATAAAAATTCTCAATAAAATTCTTCCAAACTGAATCCAAGAACACATTAAGAAGATCATATACCATGACCAATCTGGATTCATTCCAGAGATGGAAAGAGGATTTAGGATATAAAAGAAAGTGTGTGTAATACAGTATGTAAACAGACCAAATGGAAACCACACCATTACTCTAAGTGATGCAGAAAATGCCTTTGAGAAAATTCAGCATCCTTTTCTGCTAAATAATCTGATGAAACAAGGGACAGGAGGAAGCTATTGCAGCAAAATAGGGGTTAAATATGACAAACCTCTAGTCAACATTGCATTAAATGGGAAATTATTTAAAACGTGTGCTTTAAAAAGTGTAATGAGATAAAACCTATTCTACTCATTCTTTTAAATGCCATAATTCAAGTCTTGGCTAAATGATAAACAAGAAAAATTCATAAGTGATATAGAAGGAAAGAGGGTCAAATCACTCAATTTGTTGATGGTAAGATACTAATGGCTGTTTTGAAAACTCTTTAGATTTATGAAACATCTTCAACAAAGTAACAGACTGCAAAATCAGCATACAAAAATGCCTAATAGTTTCTCTATAGACTAGTAATAAACAAGCAGAGATAGGAATCAGGGGAAAATTCTACCCCCAGGAGCTTAAAATGCTATAGCTAGGGATGAACTGAACCACAGACAAGAATGAGTTGTGCAGTGTAAACAGTAAAGCACTGAGCAATGGAGGCTGAAGATATTAGTAGATAGGAAGATCTCTGATTTTCATAGATTGGCTTAATTAACATTGTGAGGGCTACACTGCTGATAGTGATAGACAGGCTAAATAAAAGTCCCATCATAATTCTAATAACATTGTTCATCTAAGATTGATGGATTTCAGTATATTGGACCATCCCTGCATCTTTAGGATGAAGCCTACTTGATCGTGGAGAATGATTGTTTCGATATGTTCTTGGATTCAATTTGAGAGAATTTTATTGAGTATTTTTGCATCGATATTCATAAGGGAAATTGGTCTGAAGTTCTCTTTCTTTGTTGGGTCTTTGTGTGGTTTAGGTATAAGCATAATTGTGGCTTCATAGAATGAATTGGGTAGTGTTCCTTCTATTTCTATTTTGTGGAATAATTTGAAGAGTATTGGTATTAGGTGTTCTTTGAAGGTCTGATAGAATTCTGTACTAAAGGCAGAATTCTAAAGGACTAAAGGTCTAAGTTTGTTGTTGTTGTTGTTGTTGTTGGGAGACTTTTAACTACGGATTCTATTTCTTTAGGGGTTATAGGACTGTTTAGATGGTTTATCTGATCCTGATTTAACTTTGGTATTTGGTATCTGTCTAGAAAATTGTCCACTTCTTTTCTTTTTTCTTTTTTTTTTAATTAGATTTTTTTTTTACTTACATGTCATATGATTTCTCCTTTCCCAGTTTCCCCTTCAAAAATGAAAAACAAAAAACAACAAGAACAAACCCCTGTTCCCTTTCCCCCCCCCCCCCTCATCCCCCCACCCCCTCCTCTTACTGGTCCTGGCATTCCCCTACACTGGGGCACAGAACCTTCACAGGGCCAAGGTCCTCTCCTCCCACTGATGATCGACTTTGCCATCTTCTACTATACACATGCTGCTGGAGCAATCTGTCCCACCATGTGTACTCCTTGGTTGGTAGTTTAGTTCCTGGGAGCTCTGAGAGTACTAGTTAGATCATATTGTTGTTCGTCCTAAGGGGCTGCAAACCCTTCAGCTCCTTGGGTCCTTTCTTAGTCCACTTCTTACAGATTTTCCAGGTTGGTTGAATATAGGCTTTTGTAGTAGGATCTAATGATTTTTGAATTTTTGGTTTCTGTTGTTATATCTCCATTTTCATTTCTGATTTTGTAAATTTGGATACTGTCTCTCTTCCCTCTGGTTAGTCTGGCTAAGCATTTATCTATCTTGTTGATTTTCTTAACAAACCAGCTCACAGTTTTGTTGATTCCTTGTATAGTTCTTTTTGTTTCTACTTGGTTGATTTCAGCCCTGAGTTTGTTAATTTTCTGCAGTCTACTCCTCTTGGGTGAATTTGCTTCTTTTTGTTTAGAGTTTTCAGATGTGCTGTGAGTCTGCTAGTGTCTATTCTCTCCAGTTTCTTTTTGGAGGCACTCAGAGCAATGAGTTTTTCTCTTACCACTGCTTCATTGTGTCCCATAAGTTTGGGTATGTTGTGGCTTCATTTTCACTGAATTTTAAAAAGTCTTTAATTTTTTCCGTTATTTCTTCCTTCACCAAGTTATCATTGAGTAGGGTATTGTTCAGCTTCCATGTGTATGTGTGCTTTCCATTATTTTTGTTGGTATTTAAGACCAGCCTTAGTCTGTGGTGATCTGATAGGATGTATGGAATTATTTCAATCTTCTTGTATCTGTTGAGGCCTGTTTTGTGACCAATTATATGGTCAATTTTTGAGATGGTACCTTGAGGTGCTTAGAAGAAGGTATATTCTTTTGTTTTAGGATGAAGTGTTCTATAGATATCTGTTAAATCCATTTGACCCATAACTTCTTGTTGGGTCCCTCCCTTTCCTGCCTCAGCTCCAAGACATCGGAGCTTGCAACTGGAGACTCAGCTCATGCCTGCTGTGCCAAGACAAAGGCCCACTGCTCTGAGTTCAGTGCCTTCGAGGATTCCAGAGAAAGGTGTGCCTGCTGGCTGGCACAGTCTGCTACCTGAAGACATCTGCTACTGACCTCCTCCCCCACTGTGGGCCGCACCTCCAACCTCTCCCTGGAGCTGAGACCTGCGGGACACCTAGAGCCACTGCCCTCAAGAACTCACTCCTGCAGCCTGGCTTTCCTGACTCTTTACTGACTCCTCCCAAATTGTTTATGTTATGCAAATGCCACTGTAACCTAGAGATCCAGTTTTCTCTTCCCCTCGTGTACATATAAATCCCGAACCCCCAGAAATAAAGTCAAAGCTTTGATTGAAAAACAACTTGGCTTCATGTTCTTTTGTTCTCGAACTCTTGTGTTTCAGGTCTTTCTTCTCCCTTCGGTCGAGAGAGAACCCAGTTTGTGAAACTGTGGGACAGTTTCAACTTCTGTTAGTTTCACTGTGTCTCTGTTTAGTTTGTGTTTCCATGATCTGTTCATTGTTGAGAGTGTGGTGTTAAAATCTCACACTATTATTTTTTGAGATACAATGTATGCTTTGAGCTTTAGTAAGGTTTCTTTTATGAATGTGGATGCCCTTGCATTTGAGCATAGATATTCAAAATTGAGAGTTCATCTTGGTAGTTTTTACCTTTGATGAGTATGAAGTGTCCCTCCTTATCTTTTTTGATCACTTTAGGGTGAAAGTCGATTTTATTCAATATTAGAATGGCTACTCCAGCTTTTTTCTTAGGACCACTGGCTTGGAGAATTGTTTTCCAGCCTTTTATTCTGAGGTAGTGTCTGTCTTTGTCACTGAGGTGGGTTTCTTGTATGCAGCAAAAGGTTGGGTCCTGTTTATGTCACCAATCTGTTAGTCTATGTCTTTTTATTGGGGAGCTGAGTCCATTGGCATTAATAGATATTAAGGAAAAGTAACTGTTGCTTCCTGTTATTTTTGTTGTTAGAGGTGGAATCCTGTTCATGTGGTTATCTTCTTTTAGTTTTGTTGAAAGATTACTTTCTTGCTTTTTCTAGGGTGGAGTTTCCTTCCTTGTATAGTAGTTTTCCATTTATTATCCTTTGTAGGGCTGGATTTGTGGAAAGATATTGTGTTAATTCATTTTTGTCATGGAATACCTCGTTTTCTCCATCCATGGTAATTGAGACTTTTGTTGGGCATAGTAGCCTGTGCTAGTATTTGTGTTCTCTTAGGGACTGTATGACATCAGCCCAGGATCTTCTGGATTTCATAGTTTCTGGTGAGAAGTCTAGTGTAATTCTGTTAGATCTACCTTCATATGTTAATTGACATTTTCCTTTACTGCCTTTGTTTGCCTTGTAAAGCATTTGGCATTTTGATTACTATGTAATGGGAGTAATTTCTTTTCTAGTCCATTCTATTTGATGTTCTGTATGCTTCTTGTGTGTTTATGGGCATCTCTTTCCTTAGGCTAGGGAAGTTTTGTTCTATAATTTTGTTGAAGACATTTACTGGCCCTTTAAGTTGGGAATATTTGCTCGTTTTTGTACCTGTTATCCTTTGGGTTTGTCTTCTCACTGTGTCCTGGATTTCCTGGATGTTTTGGGTTAGGAGTGGTTTGCTTTTTTGCATTTTCTTTGACTGTTGTCTCAATGTTTTCTATGGTATCTTCTACACCTGAAATTCTCTCTTCTATCTCTTGGATTCTATTGGTGATGCTTGCATCTATTACTCCTGATCTCTTTCCTAGGGTTTCTATCTCCAGTGTTGTCTCCCTTTGTCATTTTTTTTATTGTTTCTATTTCCAGTTGTATATTCTGGATGGTTTTGTTCAATTCCTTCACCTGTTTGGTTGTGTTTTCATATAATTTTTTAAGGGATTTTTGTGTTTCCTGTTTAAAGGCTTCTACCTGTTGACCCGTGTTCTCTTGTATTTCTTTAAGGGAGTTATTTATGTCCTTCTTAAAATTCTCTATCATTATCATGTGATGTGATTTTAAAACAGAGTCTTGCTTTTCTAGTGTGTTGGTGTATCCAGGGCTCACTGTGGTGAGAAAACTGGGTTCTGATGATGTAGTAGCCTTGGTTTCTGTTGCCCTTGCCTCTTGCCATCTGATTATCTCTGGTGTTAGCTGATCTTTCTGTCTCTAACTGTGGCTTGTCCCTCCTGCAATCCTTTGTATTAGTACCCCTGGGAGACCAGTACTCTGTGAAAGGAATTTGGGTATGGAGAGCTGTGGCATAGTGTCAGCTCTGGGGCATAGAAGGAACCTGGAAGGATCCTGTCTTAGGCTGCTCCTCTGTTCCTGTGTCCCAAGGGCTCCAGGCAGGTTCCTCTTTGGCCAGGAATTTGAGCAGAAGTATAGGTCTTATTTGTGCTCACAGGTATGTCAGCACTCTTGGGAGACCAGCTCTCTCTGGGAGGAATTGGGGTATGAAAACTGTGGCACAGGGTCAGCTCAGGGCACAGACAGAAAGGGGATGGATCCTATCTCAGCTTACTCCTCCATTCTTGTGTCCTGAGGCAGATAAACATATTTTAATGAAAAGTTTTCATTTTATTTCAAGCAGTCAAACCTATTGTGAATAGAATCTACAGATTTGGGAAATAAAAATGTTTAGTTCAAATTTAAATTAAATAAAAAGTTATCAGTTTAAATGTCAGATAAACATTTTTAAGTAAAGTATGTTGCTGTTTGTGTAATATTTACATTGAATTGGTCTCTCAGTACTTTGCCTGAGAACTTGAGTGCTGAGTAGTAATTCTGTTTTCATTCTGAAGGTCAGTGTTGGACTTGGTGATGCAGATGGTACAGGGCATGCTGCTACTTTATGGCAGCCAAGGACATGAAGACTGTTGCTCTTAAGATGGAATTTGTGATGGTCCAATGAGTGGACATCCATGTTTAACATGCACAGAATGTATCAGATGGCATGATAAACTAAAGAGGCCATTAAAGGAAAGTACAGCCATTGTTATGCTTGGCTTAGATACTTGTTTTGTTTGGCTGGCAAGATGACAAGGTCTGTCTCCCCACTAAAGACCTAATGTCCTAAGTTGTCTAGATAAGATTTGAGAAAAAGAAGATGATTGCGAAGGTGGACATTGCCAGAAACAATACATGCAGTATTCTCCTGTGACTGGCAGCAATTTATACAGAACTACTTCTGAGAGTATACTGCGAGGAGCTGCCAAAGTAACTTTGCGTTTATTTAGCACTTAAACCAATGTTTGTTTTCACAATACTGTCAAGGCAAGGCATTTTCACTCATAAAAAGAGTGAAGAGAAAAAAGGATAAACTAACTTCCTGAGAGTTGTATACTGTGCCAACAACAGAGCTGGAAAGATGAGAAAAATTCCTCTGTTGCTAATGCTGAAGACATTTATTAAGGTGGGATCACTATTACTGTTTAAATTAACTCTTTTTCATTTTTTAAAGAACTTAAAAAGCTTTCAGAATACTATCCGCAGGAAAGAGATACCCTCTAATAATTTAAAATGTCTTCAATTTAAAGTTAAAATTTCTCAGCTATCTTCAGCAACTCCAAAGGCAACACAATCTTCAGAAATTCCTTTTCTTGTGTCTTATTTTCTCCCGAAGAAGTAAGTTTTAATTTTATTTTTATGGAACTTGGAAGAATGGGTATTATAAGGGATAGTGATCTTTTAATTAATGTAAGAATACACTTAAAAGTGAATTGACAATACTTTATCAAATACTAATTCACTCACACTGTGAAAATACTTCAGCGAAGCTGAACTTTAGTGGCTACGCTTACATACTCAAATCTCAGTAGTAAAGACACTTAGTGAAAGTTCATTATTTCTTTTCCTGTTAGAAATGATATTAGGTACAGCTCATTTGAAATATTTAAAGCTATTTTGACTTCAAGCCAGCCTTTTAGAAAGCTTTTGAAAAAAAATCATCTTAATGTTATTAAGCAAGCATACAAAAACCGTTTGTGGTAATACTAATTACCAAGCAGTGTCAACCAGAAACCGCAGTTGGCACTAACCCTAAGAGTGTTTCAACTTAGTCTTGATGGAAGATTATCTAACAAATTACATTTTCAGCAATTTGTCTACAAGGAATAGATACTAGAAATATGCCTACGTCATATGTCAGTCACACAGTACTCTGCCAAACAAGTCATGCCATCCTATAATAAAAGAAAGTGGACATGGTTGTCCTGTCCTAACCATCTACTCAAGCCTCACCCAGGCTTTAGCAACGAATGGTGTGTTCCAAAAGGCAGTGCCATACTTATGCAAGGCCTCCAGTAACAGACACGACTGGGGTGATGAGGGAACAAAAAAAAAATCGCAGAAAGTCAGCTAGAAAGCTGGTATCAGGTGATCTGGGTCACTGCTGGAAAAATCACAGCACTCAGGAAACTCCGGCGTCTTTGTTATGTACAGTTGAACAGAGGGGCAGCAGGTGTTATTGCATCAGCTGAACAAGAAGGCTGGCATTATTAATCTAGATAAGTGAGCAGGCAGGGTTCATAGTGTACATCTGGATCAAACAGTGAGGTTTAGCTAATCTCAGTAGGATCCATCTCTGTACTGGAGCAATCTTTAGGCCACAGATACCTGGGGACAAAAGGCTATGCTTTTTGTTTTCTGCCCACAGAGTCAACATTCATACTGTGTCCCTAGGGAAAGATTTTGCTATTTCCCTCTGAGTATCACCTCACAGGGAAAGCTTTGCTATGCCTTGGTGGGTCTGAGGCTCGGAGGTTTTGACATGACCATGTGCATGTCAACAATGTTATCTTTCCTCAGGACTTCATTTGCTCTGTTCCATACCAAGTAGGTACTAGGAAGAGAGAATGTGTGAGAGGCAGTGGGTACAGAGTACATGCACAGTGCCTACAATTGTTTTGGGCATGCAAGGGTGACTGGGCAAAGATGACTACAATGAATTCAAATAAAGCCAGCCGTTTGCAGGATAACTTAAATACAGGTTTTAGCAGAAAAGCAATGTAGAGATGATTTTGGAAGCTTTTCTGTTTTAGGAGAAGCTGGTCAGATCCTATAGGCTCTTTCCTCCTATTTAGAAACATGCCTTTCCCTTGATCTCCATCTGTCCTGAGTCTTGCCTGGATAACGGGATTTGCTCCTACTTGTCATTTGTTTTGTTTCCTTTGTTCATCCTCCTGTGATGGCCCCTTCACCCTGGGTATGCCCAGTTCTGTTTTAACCACCTCCTTCTCATCCCTTACACAGATGATGTCCCAGAAGCAATGTGTGCGTGCACCACTCTTCCAGGAACTTGTGTGACAAGGCATGGTGAGTTACCCTTTCTTTGACCTTGAAGTGAACTTGACATGTTTGGGTATTGTTTAGAATTAGCAGAAGTAGGTGTCACTTTTAAATATCACTTAGGCTCCTTTTGTAAAGTGGCAATCCTGAGATTATTGCATTCATTGAAGAATGTTTTAATAAGGTCCCAGGTAAAAAGGCAATAAACAAAAATAATTAAAATTGGGAATATTCACTCAGTATATGTAGTAGACTTTTCTGGCCTTTATTTTATTTTATTTTTTTGTGGATATGCATATAATATGTGTATGTCTGTGTGGTCACATGTAGGTGTGTGTGTGTGTGTGTGTGTGTGTGTGTATGGGTATGTGTGCATGTGTGAATACAGAGGCCTCAGACTGATGCCAGGAATTTTTCTTGATCGCTCTTCACTTTATTGAGGCAGGGTCTCCCCCTTGAACTCATAACTTATCAATACAGATAGTATAAGCGTCTATAATGCCTGCCCAGCTTTTAAATAAGTTCTGAGATTTAGCACAAATGCTTTGTACACTGAGCCATCTTGATGGCCTTATCATTCGAGTTTTAAAACAACAAAAATGTAAAGGCTGAAGGTCCTAGCCTGAGATTGCTCCTTCGATCCCTAGTCCAGCCTTGATAGCATATGAACACTTATTGCTTTGGGGAAAGCAAACACTGCATTTTCTGCGGTAGCACATGCTTATTACTGACGTAACAAAAGTAACTGGGTGTGTGAACCCTGAGGTGTGCTGGTTCTGATCTTCCCCACTGCTCCAGATGCAAAGCTGCTGTCACGAAGAGCACCAGTGGCTGTCTCGGTAGCAGCACTCTGGTTGCTGAGACTGACTGCCATCATACCAAGTGCCGGTCATCAAGAGGTCAAAGATCAGGTGTTGTGCCAGAGCTTGCACCTCCAGTCACCTCCTATCCACAGGCAAAACTGTCCACAGCAATGTCTTCAGAAACATGGCTCTTAAATAGAAGGCGAGACAGGAAGCCAAGACCCAAGAGAGTCAAGAACAAGATGTTCTTCCAGAACCTTGTGTTTTTAGATGTCTTTTGTTTCCACCATTACATTTTTTTTTAAGGGCTTGTGCTTGAAAACAACATGATCATCTGTAAACCTGCCTTTCCCCGATCAGCTAATGGTAATTAGTAGTCACTAATGGGAACAATCTGTGGAAAGTTAATGTTGGAACTGAAATGATTAAAAACCTGCATCGTGGAGCTTCAGAGTTCCATGCCCCGAAAAGTTGGCACCATTCCTGGACCTATGCGATACCTTTAGAATTAATAATGTTTAAAAAGCGGTTTTTGGAACCAAAAAAATGTAAATGCTATGCGGGAATATAAAACAGACATTCTCTCTTCTGGTCATCTCGCTTTGCATATTGTTTCATCTAGTTCCAGTTTTCTATAAAATCTGGTTTTCATGCTGCAGTTTTCCTTACCTACTCTTGGACTCTAAGTCAACACTTTCTGATTCTGATTCTTGGCACAGAAGAGTCATGTAATGCTCCAAGGATCCCCAGTTTTAAATGGAGATAAGAAAGGGAGGAGAAATTGAAAACTGGGGAAGGGCACTGCAGTACTACTGCTGAGGATGCGGCGGTCACAAGCCTTCCCCAACTTTGCCTGCATCCAGAAGAGCAGCTACCTCCTCCTCATGCTTCCCATGACCCTCCTCGGAGCTTCCCTGATGACACTGCAAACTGCTGCTGGCTGATTGTCTGCGTCTTATGTGAATTTGCAGTACGTTGTGACACATCAGAAGTCTCGGGCAAGGTTGTAGACTTCACGGCCTTGTCAGCAGAGAGGATGAATGAAAGAAAAGTTCTACAAAGAATTAGGGTTTGTTTCTATGTACATGGGAAAGGTGGTGACCAGAATCTGTCTTTAGCTAAGCATCAAATGACCTGTTTAAGTACCCAAAACCCAAGTGAATTATAGAGAAAATAAAAACTACGACAGACTTGTTATGTATAGCTTCAATTTAATCCGTAGGCACAGGCTGTTGTGCTTGCCCAGAGAACCCTGTGCTAGAGCTTTTCCTTGGTCCATGTTCCCAAGGCTTAGGGAGTTAAGCTCCGTATTCTTGGCTCCAAGTGGCAGAAATAAAGTAAAAGAAATGATGCAGTCCTTCTGGTCTGCATGCTCAACCAGACGTTTCCTGTTCTCCAGTAAATGACCATTCTGAGGTTTTCATTTTTTTCCCCCTTTCAATATTCTAAGGAGACTTGAAAGGACTTTAATGTTTGATACCATAAGAAGAATTACTTCTGGTGATATTAATTTTCAATAGTGGGCTGAGTTAATGGTTCCTTTAGGCAACCGTCTCCACGTGTGATGCTTCATGTGATAGCTGAGGTACGGCTCTTGTTTCCATAAAGCAAATAAGGAAAAAATACCAAAGATGGGGCAGGGGATTCTGTTAGTTCCAAAGAGGATAGTGGCAGAGCTGATCTTGGGCCTCAAACAAAGTCAGAGTTCTTTCCTCTTCCTTTACATGGCTTCATACCCCTTGTAAAGAGGGGCTTGCTCTTCTCCCTCCCTCTGAGGAGATCGTGTTTGTCAGTGTTAGACATGATTCTAATACCCAAAGGCAGGCCGTGTTCTTACCTCCCAGTTCTTGATGGCAAATGCTGGGACAGTATGTCGTCTAGTGTGTATCCTGTGCTTCCCATATTCATTTTTAAGGCCACAGAGAGGGAGTTTAATTCTGCTCCTCTCTGACATAGGGCAAGATGCTTGGACCAAAGAATATGCACATCCCCAAGAGGCAAAGGCAGCAGCTATTATAGGAGATTTGTTATATTTTTTATTTATTGGCTTGTAAAGGGCTTGTCAATGTCTACTTACCTATCAAGCTAAACAGAATCTGTTGAGTTTTCAAACTGGCTGCCTAGTCTTACAAGCATGTCAGTACAGGCCATCTGTGGTAGTAGGTACCAACCCCTCCAGGGAGATTGCTATTTAAAAATGGAGAAGAACCTATGCAATAAATGTACCAGATGGAGTGAAATCTTGACACACGGCAAGTTATAAAGTAATGATTCTTTGCAGGGTGGAATTATCCATCACAGATCATAGTGACAGGGAGCCAAATATTGCTTCTTACAGCTCAGGTGCTGCAGCTGCGTATGTGGAAAGGGGTTACCCAAAACACTGCTCACGAAGGAGCTACACACAAGTAGCTACTGCAGTTTGTACTTTAAACGTGACCTAATTTATGAAATTGTGTGTGTGTGGGGGGGGGGGGGAGCAGGCAGTTACAAAACACTCTCAGGAATTTTCTCATCTAAGCATTGTCCCACTGACACATGTATAAGATGTATGTAGGAGGTTTACTTAGACAAAGATAAAGGTAATAGATTGCATATGTAAGCATTGTGAACTAAGTTTCACTAACTCCTTACTTTCCACCACTTTAATGCTTTTTAAGAAGAGGCTGAGCTTCTTTTCATAGTCTAACCTAGAGTTATATGTTACTGTGCAGAGCTGGCAAAGTGGGGTGTACTTAAGCCATTTCTGTTTAATTTTCCTAGTCCATTTTACCAGGATAATTCTTTCACATTAAAAAAAAAAACATTTTTTACTATATAATATATATTATAACATATAATATATTATAATATATAATATCATTAAAATGATAAGATCAGAGCATAATTAATTTTGTTTTGAATTTTTTGCACACAAGTCTATACTGGCACATGGGTAAGAACTTACACTATCAGAACCCAGAAGAAACATGGTTGTTTAAAGAGGATTAAGTATCTTCCGAAGTTCCATATTCATTTACAATGCCACAGACTTGAGAGATGGCTCAGAGGTTAAAGTGTTTGCTATGCAAGTAAGAGGACTAGGGGTGATTAGATCCCCGAGGAACCACAAAAATATGAGGTGAGTATAGTGAGCTATCTATAACCCCAGCCTCAGAAAGCAGAAATAGTACATTCCTAGAACAAGCTGGCTAGCAAGACTAGCCATATCAGTGAGTTCTGGGTTTGACTGAGACTGTTGAGTGTAATTTTATGAATCATGCTTCCCCTTGCCTGGTCTCCTTGCCTGGTGCCGAGGACCCTCAGGACTTAGCTTAGAGCTCGCGCCACTGCGGGCTCCACCTTCATCTGCCTGTTCCTCCTGAGAATGCCTGGAGCTACTGTTCGCATTCCACAGATCATCCATCCCCATGACTGGTCTGCTGACCGCCAATGACCACTGGGGTCTCACTCAGCTCCCATGCTAGCTGTCCCAGTCTCTGTTTGCTGCTTGCTTAGTTTCACAATGGTCACCTTACCCAGATCCCTTTATCCCCATGGAAGGAAAACACTAGAGACTTTTATATTTTAAAACTGACCAGATAACTCAAAGGCTGGGCGAAGACTATCCCTCCCCATCCTCCTTGGCTTCCGCAGTTGCCTGCAGAGGGGTACAAACTCTTGGTGCACTGAGAAGCCTACTGTCTGTAGCTTCCTCTTGGCCACACTTTCTGGTGCCACTTCCAATCTTCTCCGTCCCCCTCTTCCTGTCCTGCTTGGAAATCCCACCTTATCTTTCACCCAGCGATTGGCTTCTGCCGTCTTTATTTAGCCAATCAACAATTAGGGAAACTCCCCCTATATGAGACTTCCTGTCTCAAAGAATAAAGTGGAAGAATGATTGACTAGGATGACTCATCTCAATTTCAGACATTCCCAGGTACTTACATGCATGTTACCCATATACAAGTGCACATACACATGCATCTCATCCATACATGTGTGCTCACACACAAGTGAATATGCATGCATACACATGCATGCCTTCACACATGCACACACATGAAAAGAAGGAGAAAAAGGAAGAATCCACTCGATGTATAATCTATTTGTATTATAAAGATACAGATACTGTAATGGCTGAAGCCATATAATCTCATTTACTTTTTCTTGCTTATGGATGTTAAGGAGATAAATGTATACGAATCCAAGTGCAAATGAAAATATATAGCCATATCATAATATATAGTGGAATATGTGTGGCTGGAGAATGTCTCAGCTCTTGTAGCCTCCTGCACTCAGCTTGGATGGCTTACAACTTCCTGGAACTACAGCTTCTGGGGCTTGGAGTCTCTCTTCTGACCTCCACAGGTACCTGCATTCATGTGTACTTCCCTCTCCACTCCCCAACAAGTACAAATGCAAATTAAAAGAAAATGGCATTTTGTGTAGAAAAGACACTAACTTCCAGGCAATTCTCTTTCAGTGTAGCAGCTCCAGATTGAATTCATTTCCATGGGTAAGACTTGCTCATTTAATATTCCATTCCACAAAAGTTTTTAAAAATTATCACTAATTCTACAGAACACATTGTTCTAATCGCACAGGTAACTCAGTGAGCCCTACAATCTCAGAGCTATAGATCCAGTTAGGATACCAATGTATGAACAAGGCACTTTTCATCCGCAAGTGTGAAAATGACCAGATGTCGTGGCTGGATCATATTTAACCCATTTGAATAATGGGAGTGGTTTTGATTTGGCTTAGCCTCCCATTATGAAAAGAAAAGAGAGTGTGTTTTTTCTGTATATTGGTTTACTTTACAGGACACAGTTTCAGTCTGGTAATGCATCAGGGTCTCATGGCAAACACAAGGATACAGGAAAAGTGCTTGGGTCTTTGCCACCCATGAGTGTGGAGAGTTAAAAGACACTGTCAGTAGATAGACTGCCAGCCCAACACACTCTGTGGAGAGCCAAGGTTACTCTGCCTGAAAACATGTCAAGCCACATCAATCAGAGAAAACAGCTTCAGCTCCAATATCAATCATACGCCTTACCAGATCCCTTCTCATATCATAATAGTAAGGTATCATTTCCTTCTAGTCCATCAGCTCCAGAAGGGTAAGGTAAACCAGGAGAGCAGTTAAAAGAACCATTTGCCCATTTCCCATAATTCCAAGATGATGTGGTTAGTCTAAATCCAGCACTGTTTAAAAGGAAGGTTATTATGAATTCCAAGGAAGCTCTCAAAGGCAATGTCTCTGGGTCATTTATTTTTCTTGTTTATTTGATTTTGAACATCTACAGACATTGCTGGAAAAATAAACAATTTTCTCTTGAATTCTTAACTATGCCACTGATTAACTGTAAGGATAGAGTTTCTTCTGAGGTTAAGAAAAACTCTTGAGATTTGGTGGTTCACTGCCTGCACTTCCTCTAAAACCCCAGGAGTCCCTGCTTGTGATATTTCCTGAGATTCAACTAAATTACTCGATATGGAAAATAAACTACACTAATCAAATTCTTTAAGCATTTGATTATTTCCCTATTTGGACATGCTGGAAGTCTTGTCAGTTAGCTTGCTTAGGACTGGAACTAGCAGAGAACAGAAGGGGAAAAAAACGCAGAGCAGAGAAAGGTATGTCTCATTCAGAACCCAAATGGGAACACTGACCACTCTGAAAAGTCTCCCGACTGAAGGCATGTATTTCCAGAATTTGCATTATATTTATTTTTTCCAATGCTGATTTTAAATGTGTTTGTTTCTCTTTGTAGGCTGATTGCAATACAGTCAGTCCACAATGTTAACTGCAGAATCTCAGAATGGGTACTAAAAGTTTCCCACTACAAATCACTTTGTGAAGGTGATATCATCAAGTTGCTTCAAGCACAAGGGACTCCAGGCCTAAGTCAAGGCTGAGGTTTGAGAAACAGATGCAACTTGTCTACCCACAGGCAACTATAGGACTTCTTAGACTAGGCAAGGCGTATCGAGTCTTTTCTCCTTGTATTGCAGATGAAATCAAATCAAACCTTAGCGTGACTTACAGAGATCCTTCTTCAACAAGCCATTTCCTGCAGTCTCCTTTGAAAGGAACCAGGATAATTTTGAAATATCTGTTTCATACCCATTGCACCTTTCATTTTCCTTTCATTTCCTTTCATTTCCTCTCCTTTCCTTCATTTTTCTTTCTGAGTTGTCTATAAAACATATCTTATATCCAAATGACAGTACATTCTATTCTTGTAAATTTGCCAGTTTCAAAAATTCGTCATTTAATTCTTTGTTTATCATTGCTGTCCCCTGTTCCTCTTCTTGTTTTCTTTGAGGATCAGCCAGGCAGATAGCTACCTAAATTTATTTTTATTTTTAATGCATTGTAGGCCAAACATTTGTTGAAACGAAATCTTACAGCCAGAAAGAATAAAACCCAGTTCTTGGCTGTCACAGCTGTGCCATGGGGTAGTATTAGATGAAAAATAGTGACTGTGGGAATGTAAAACCTAGTTGACTCAGTCCTGGCCTTTCTTCCTGTTAAGGTACACCAGCTTGAGAGTTCTCTTTCAACTCACTAAGTAGCTATACCCTGATATCACAAAGAAAAATGCAATTCACAATCCAAAGACTAATGTCACCCAAAGATAGCTTGCCATTTTAAATAAAATGTGAAGTACATTGGCATAACAGATCAAAAAAAAAAAAATCCACTTTATTTTTAACCGCTTTCAATGTTTTACAGCGTTGACATGCTCAGAGAGAGGAATGGAAAAGCTACTCTTCTCTTCTTAAATCAGAAGCATTATTATATCCATCACTCTGCACAGTTTTGAAGACACTTTCTTTTTGCTGGGCACCACAGTGACTCGGGGACAGGTCAAATGCAGAGATTTGGGCTCATTGTCAGTAGCTCTCACTTGGGAGACAACATTTGTGGCACAAGCCTGAAAGAGGGCACATGATTTCCACATGCATCTCATTCTTGCTGTTGTTTTGCTGCTCTTCTAATCAGACATCACTGCTCCTGACCCTAGAGCAGTAAGGGGTTCCCAGAAGCACCTCCATTAATCAAGAAATGTAGATAGAGTGTTCTGTCATGCAAGTGGGCCAGTTTACAGGGCTGAATGAAACAATGGTCATCAACAGGCAACACCTCCCATCGGCTGTAGAACTAGCATTTGTCATTTTGAGGTAGGTATTATACTAGTGAGAGCACGCTTTAGTTTTCCATGTTTAGCTTCCATTTTAACTTCCTCCTCATTCCAGATGGATATTGTCTTCTGAAAAGGAAGTCTTTATAGATGGAACATTTCTTTTGGATCTTAAAAACACCTTGCCATTTCCTTTGCTATCCCATGCTTTCAGGCAAAACATCTGCTGTGAAGCCAACTCTTCTCCATTACGTACTATGTCTTTTCTGTCTGCTAGCTCTAAAATTTTACACTTGGCCTTATAACTCCAAATTGAATTTTGCTGTATTTTGGTGTGAGTTTCTCTACTCATGTCCTTTTGGATGCTAGGTTACTTCTACAATGTGTATGTTGGTGATGTCTTTCCCCAGATCCAGGGAGTTTTAGCCATTGTTTCTTTGAAATCACATTAATTTTTGTCCTTTTGAAAGTCCATTGCTATGTGTGAGATCCTTTCTTACAGTCTCACAAGTTTTGGACATAACTTTCATACATTTTTTTTCCTTGTCTATTCTTTTTATTTGGGGAAGTGGGTAAATTAAATAGGTCAGTTGTCAAGTCCCTTGTTTCTGTCTTATGCCATTTTTATTTTATGACCAAACAAAAGTTTATCCACTAAGATTTTAAATTAATTATGTTTTTTTTTTCAATTTTGTCATTTTCATTTGGTTCCCATGTTACCATCAATTCCTTCCTGAGGAATTTTTGTTTAAAAATTTAAGTCTCATAGTGAAGATTTGCTTATTCACTGGTGTGTGTGTGTGTATGTGTGTGGTTGGTGTGGCTACCTGCAGAAGCCAGAACAGGCATCACATACCCTGGTGTGGGGGAGACAGAGGCAATGTTAACCACCGAAGTGAAGTGGGTGCTGTGAATTGCACTTCTCTGCAAAAACAGCGAGCCCTCGAAACCACTGAGCCTTTTCCTCAAGCAAGGTTTTTGGTTTTAAAATTTTGTGTTAGGGCAATGCGTCATTGTGGGATAAGAGTGAACATTAATTTTAGAGCACTGCTGTATAATGTGAGACATTGGGATCCTTTCCCAGGAAGTGTAACATACACACACACACACACACACTCACACTCACACACACACACACGCACACACGCGCACACACACACACACTCACATACATGCACACGCACGCACACGCACACACACGCACGCACGCACACACACATACACACACACACACTCACACACACACATGCACACACATACACACACACTCACATACATGCACACGCACACACACGCACACACATGCACACACACGCACACACACACATACGCACACACATTCACACACACTCACACACACATGCACACACACACATGCACACACATGCACACGCACACACACATGTATACACACACGCACATATACTCACATACACGCACACATGCACACACACACATGCACACACACACACACATACACACACACACACACACACAAATGAATACTTGTTTGATGAAGTGTTTTATTTTTATTGCTTTGAAAAGCCTTAACTCTTAACAGCTTCTTCATCTGAGTAGTTATCTACTGATTCCCTTTTTTTCCCTTGAGGTGGGGTTTTTGTACGACTTTTAAATTTTGATTTGGTTTAAATCTGAAAAGCCCTCTCAAGGATTAGTGATTAGTGCCATCAGTGAATTACTCCCTTGATAAATTCATTGGTGGCAGATAGTAGGGCCTACAACAGACAAAGCAAGTGACCTGAGCTGTGTCCTCAAAGGGCATCCATTGCTCCCCTTTCTGTTTCCAGGCCATGAAATGAACAACCTCCCCCATCACAATGTCCTACATCATCGCAGACCAGAAGCTACAAAGCAGGGTAGCTGTCAACTGAAACCTCAGAACCATGAGCCAAATCAACATTTCAGTTTTTATTTCTCTCAGGTACTTTGTCATTGTAAGAGAAGAAAGAGTAACTGTCAATAATCCTGTTGCAGACTGTCGTAATGTAGTAGGGCTTAGTGAATAGACATGTTCAGTTTCATGGTACTGAAGAGTTAGGTTGGGTCAGCTCGCCACTGAACTCTGATGATATCAGTGTGTAAGACAAGAAGAATGCTAACTAGTTCTCTTTCCTGTCACCATGCTCTGCTTCATCAGGAACAGATGTGGATGGGACCTCATCTCTCTCATATCCTGTTCATAGCAGGATGTGGGGGAGTGTCCTGGTGATAGCAGGATGTGGGGGACTGAAATACTGACTAGGGTAGCTTACTATGGAAAGTCCTTCCAGACTATTGCTGCTGTCGCTCAGCTTCCTCCTGGGACAGAGGACTTCAGTGGTGTCTCCAGGCTCTAATACCCCATCTCTTCTCATCTTATTGATGTCAGATGGAGCAGCTCAAGTCCCTGCTTAGAAAGAAACATGGACACTATCCAGTGGCAGATGCGGTGTGTGGCAGCTGTTTTCATTGATAGGGTAGAAGGGGAAAGGATCCTTTTCTTCCTCATTCCTGCTGAAATCATTGGAGTAGGGACAGAAGGTTCTGCTTATATTTAGTGGGACCGACATTTTCTCCCCTACACTGTAGTTAGAGGAAATAAGATGTGCTTGAAGTTTAATTTAATTTAGTCTTTCTTGTGTCTCTTGACAGTCTAAAATTGTAGGGTTATTTAGTGGCCAGTCTGTGATGTAAAGGAAGCAAAAGGGAAGCCAGGTGATTCTCGAGTGTGGTCCTCAAGTCTCAAGGCCCTGGAAATCTGTTCTTGTCTCTCCCTATGTCTCTTTATTTTGTTATATTAGGGATCTCCATAATTTTTCATGAGAGAATCTGAATAGAATGTGGCTACTCCGTATTTTCTGGAATAATAATTAAAAAGCTTCATTGCAGACTTTTGTTCTCTCTCTTCCATATAATATAAAATATACATGAACCCCGTGACATAAATTCAACACTAGTAAAAATTTCATTTTAGGCAGATTTCCACATGTATGATCCTGGATCAAACTAACAAATTGTTAGCTTCCTTACTTTGAAGGTGCATACAATCTAGCTCAAACCTGAATGTTCTTGCCTTTTTTTTTTTAACCTGTTTTCATTCAACAAACATATTTTTTTTACTATAAATAAGTAAAACTATATTCAGAAAGAAATATTTTCTTTTATCAAATCCTTATTGTAGTTTATAAATTATTTCATGATTTAAAAAAAAATATCTTTAAGTCTATGGATATGGCTTACAGTCCCCCAGAAGAATTGGGGTACTGGAGATGAAATAAAGTACACAAATTAGATTAGTTAAGTTATGTTTTCTTTTAAAGTCTTCATGCAGTTCTTGAGTTCTAACTGTGTAGATAAATAGAGACAGGAGCACATGTGAATGAATTTATGAGGATTTGTTTGTGTGGAGTTCTTCGATGCCTCTGAGGGAGCAAAGAAGACAATGTCAGTTAGGAACACACTGAGTAGCAGATCTGTACTTGTAAATATAATTTTGTACAACAGAAATCAGAGAATTTTTTTTTGAATGATGAGAGTAGAAGACTGGAGCATGAGAAACATTCAAGATATTTGAGTCTTTTCCACACGAGCGCACATGAGAGCTTACAGAGCACTGTGAATCCACTGGGAGAATCTTGATTCAAAGGTGAATTTGCTCATCAGATCTGAGAAAATCTTAGCTATGAAAGTGACCCCTGGTTTACAAAGGAACCTGTGAGTGCCTGGTGGACTATTGGGTCAGTGAGTGAATAAAGAAGAGTCTTTGATTTGTGTGTCAATTAAAAGGAAATGATGAATTTTGAAATTAATTTTTGTTTGAGTACCAAGAATGAAGTTTTGTTATGTCATTTTCAAACAAACGATGTTTCAGTGACTTCCTTTCCCTCTTCCCCCACTCCATCCTTCCTGTTGGCCTACCTCTCACAGCCTCACTTGCACGTCCATGCTACCTATGAACAAGCTTTCAGATCCTGTTGTTCCCCTCTCATGCTTTCCTGGTCTCCTCTCCTCTCATGGTCTGCACTGACTCTTACTCTCTTTCATTAAAGTACATACAAGCATCAAAAGGTAGGATTTGAATATGAGAAAGAGCATGCAATTTTTTTTATCTTCTGAGCCTGAGTCGCCTTTTTTTTTATATTATAATGTTTTCCAGGTATAAGAATTTTCATATTTTCACTTCCCTTCATGGATGTCTATGTATAAGTAAGCACTGATATATGCATTTTGTATATACATGAAGAGAATGGAGAATGAGAGTAGAGCTAGGATGTATTAGTAGGCTTTCTGTTATGGTATCGTATCTCTGAAGAGAATAGAAGCATTTTTTCAGTGTTTTGTAAGTTTTAGCCCATAGGTTGACTCTTTGCTTTCAGACATGTGGTAGGGAAGCATATCTTTGAGGGCATCCACCAGCAGAGCTGCTCCTTCGTTGGGGCTATGAAGGAGAGATAGAAAGAAAAGTACTAGTCCCAGCATATTTATGGGCATGTTTCCTATGCCTTCACTTCTTTCCAAAAGACTCTAACTTCTACCCATTGCACTACATCCCAATGGGGGAAGCAAGCCTTCCTTAAATGAGCCTGTGAGAGAGATTCACACGCCACACCGTAAGTGGGGTTGGGAGGGGGAGAGGGAAAGAAGAGGCAATCATGGCAACATGCTTCAACGGTGATGTCTCAACAAGGAGTACTTAAGAAACGGCGGTCTTTGGAGGCACTCATCCACTCAGTTTTCAGTGTTGCCATGTAAGTTCCAATTTCTTCCTAGTCTAATTTGGAAATGAATGTATTTAGGTAGTGAGCGAATCATATTTGCTACCATCGAACACTCATTCATAAGAGTTTGTTAAAAAGGGGGATTTAGATTTGCATAATTTTTTGTGAATTTATGGGAGAATTAAAATAATCACCCTTGTGATTGGCTGTATACATGGGAACCACACACAAATCTGGAAGGATCACACAAGTTTCTCTGCTGGTGTGAGTGGAAGCACCATGCCCACTGTCAGGTGAAACTTCTGACTAGTTGGCTTTTTCCCAACAAAGAGATCAGGAGAGGACACATTAGAGCAAAGCTTTCCTCAACCCAGGGATATCAGTTGGTTTTTTCAGAGATTAGCTGACCCATGACTGACATTTCACCAAATGAGCTTTGTGGCTTTCACCCACTGTTATATTGGTGGTTACTTGTTAAGGCTAAGTCAAGTTTACAGTCACTGTCCTAGACTTACCTTGGTTATAAGCTTATGGCAGTGCTGAGAGTTTACACTAATTACTATCACACAAGAAACATCAAGACCAACTATATTATCTCTATTTTGCCTGTGAAGAAAGCCATAAAGAAACATATAGATAAGCCATGATGGAACTGGGCAAGATGTCTGTATGCCCACAATCGTATGATTAGTTGTGAAACACACTATTAGTAAGTACTTTTAAAACCATCCCTTAAATGTAACAATTGCGGTGATAGGTCATTAAGCTAATTCCAAGATTTTCCTTTCAGCCTTTAGTGGGTGGAACATGAGTTAGGGAGTGCCAAGGAGCGGGCAAATCAAGATTTTACTGAAAAATCCCACCCATGAGTTCTGTCTCTCTGGGGGACTTTGAAAACCTATTTCCTTTTATAAGCAAGGCCACACTGGATGTCTCTGTGATATTCTAAATTAGCTACATGTGTAATGTAAATTACTGTCCATCCTCCCACCTCATATCCTTCCTCTGCTCCCTTTCCTTCCTCTCTTCTTTCCCCCTAGCCCTCTATTTCTCTCTATTCTCCTCTCCCCTCTTTTCAATGCCATAACTGGTTCCAAAACATTTTGTTACAAAATCTTCAATAATTCACAAAATTTTCAGTTGCTTCTAATGATTAAGAAAAAAAAATTAGTTTGGAAAAGAAAAATCTTTTTTTTTTTCCATGAAAATTCTTGCTTAAAAACCACAGGACTTACTAATTGATATTGGCTAACCAATTAAGGGGCTCTTCCCTGGAGGAGACTATCTCTCAGCTCTCAGCATGCATTAGTTTCTTGTTCTTTGTTTGAGGGTAGAACCCCATAGACTTTCCCCTTCCCCATTAACATATCTCTAGATGTTATTTTTGTTCAGGTCTTGTTTAGTCAGCCATACTCTTGAAGTAACATGAATGAAGAGTTCCTGTCATTTCTATGAGACAAACCTCAGAGCAGATTTCCTGATTCTCTAGCTCTTGAAATCTTTCTTTCATATATGTGTGTAACAATAATTAGGGAAAGGAGGTCATGAATTTGACAGAAGGCAAGAGGTGTGGTAGGAGAGCTTGAGGAAGGAAAGAGAAAGGAGGAACAATGTAATTATACTTTAATTTAAAAAAAATAGAAAAACTCCACAAAATCCTTCCACCAACCCACCCACAATGCAATGCAATGCAATGCAATGTAATGCAATGCGAAGCGATGCGATGCGATGCGATGCGATGCGATGCGATGCAATCCAATCCAATCCAATCCAATCCAATCAATCCATCCATCCATCCACCAGTCAATCAGGATAAAACATCCAGGGCTTGACAAAGTTTGGAGCTAAAATGTGGGTTTAAAAAAATCCCAGTCATATAGTTTTCTAGATGCCCACTCTTCTCTGCCTTGCACAGGTAAGTGGTTGCCCACCTCATGGCAGATGGCCTTTTCCTGGAACTTTTACTTGCAACTGATTTCTGGTTGATCTCTGGTTACTTATTTCCATATGAGCATGTGTGTTAATTAGTAAATTATTGTTCCTCTATAGATCGAATGTTCTCTATTAAACAATGTGATACACAGGAATTTTTCCTCTCTCTATTCCAACTGAAAGTCCTTTGGCAAAGCAGGAGGGAAGCTCAGCCTGCCCTTTTTGGTTCAATGAGGAAGAATCACTGTACACCCAAGTGAATTTCCTCAGTCTTTAATTTGTGCTCAATGACACGATGGTTGCTTTCTTTTTTAGTTAACATTTTCCAACCCTGCCAGCGATTTGATAGTATTTGGCTCTTTGTGTACTTACCAGGGATCTCACCAGAGGTTCCTGAGTAAGGGCAGTGTTGGCCAAACTGAAAGAGTCCCTGGAATTCCAGTAACACAGGCTGCTTACTTTCCCTATTCTGTGTTTATTTTTTTGTCTTTAGTTTGATTAGATTAAGTTTCTTTTATTTAAACTTCAGCAAGAACAACAGACATAAAGAAATCTAGGGGATTTGAAACTTAATTTGAAAAGACAGTCAATTAAATCACTACCATAAAAATATCAGATCACATATAGAGATATGTGAGATAGAGGCTTACTCACCCCATGAGCTAAATGGCTTTAACAAGAGCTCAGTTCACTCGGCAACTGGTATGAAAATTCAAGGGAGATGCTGTGCTCTAATTCCCTGTTTGGCCCAACACATGTTCACTGTCAGGCTTTGGCTTGGTAGAATGTTTGACATTGGCTGGAGGGTTTCTGTTGACTAAGCATGTAACTTTATGCTTTTCTCTGCAAGAGAAGAAGAAGAAGAAACACAAAGAATGCCCCGTAATAACTTGAATTACTTGCAGGATTCCATCTGGTCCATTGTTTGGGGATGTTCATCTCTTAATGGTGTCCTGAAGCAAAAGCCGTTCTTGTATTTCAGGGGCAGTTAGTGAAGGAGGCAGAGATTTGAGGATCGTCTCAAGTGTGATTTTTGTCATCATGATAACATCTTATTTTACAAGTATCCCTTTTTATCTTTTCCTACAGATCTCCCTTGATTTATTTCACTTTAAGCTTTTTATTAGTTCTTTGAGAATTAGTACAATATATTTTAATCATATCTCCTGTCCCCTAATTGCCCCCAAACTCAACCTGTCTTCCCTTCCCTACTCCCCCAACTCTGTGTTCCAAAATGCCCTTTAACTAAGATTTGTGTTGCCCTATAGTTTGGGCATATGGTCATCTAGTGGACCCTAGTCTACCTGCCAGGTGCAAGCAGTGAAAGACTACAGTTCTTTATCTAGTTACTGATCCCTCATCAACCTCCATCAGGACTGATACAGCAATATCCTAAGACATCTCCTTACTCCAGTTCCTAAGGAGCAATTAGAATATCAGGTACTCACATATTCAAACACTGTGATGCCATGCCGTACAGGTATCTCCAAGGACTGGTACCACAAATGCAGCACTCAGATCTTTCTACTGTGCTGCCTTAGCCCACCTACTGATTCATTCTCTTCCTGTCAGATACAAGCGGGTCATCATACACCTGCCACACACGTCTGAGCATCCCAGTGCCAGCTTTTGTGTTCTGTGTTGCTCAGGGTCTTTTATACTTCGATTATACATATTTTCTACCAGTCACTTTAGTGAGACCTCCTGTATGAAATATTTATCTATACTCTGAGTTTTTAAAAACTCCGTGCCCTCTTGTAATATTTGTCTATCAAAATTAGTAAGACTTTGGGAATAAACATGCTCAAAATACATTTTATTGGAATTCCTTGAAGAAATTTGTGCATACTTTTATAATTATTTATGAAGTACAGACATGGGGTATATAGCCACCTTTGTATTGAGGTTTCTCATGAAAATTTTTAAAAATTAAGTTTTAAAAGTTATCTCCCTTCAGGGCCCACACTGTTACTCTTCTTTCTCGATTTCATAATTAAATTAAAATATTTTTTGCTTACTTGAGACAGGGTCTTGCAATGTAGCCCTGGCTGTCCATGATACAGAGACCAGTTTCTTTGAACTTGCAATGATCCTTTAGATTCTGCTTCCTTTGATTATTTTAACATTATATCTTATTTACTAATACCTTAACATGTTGATATATGTCCACATCATGCTTGAATTCCTATACAATGTTATATCATTTGAAATCAAAACCCCTTATGAAACATTCTTCTAGAACCACAGTGTTTTAAAGTGTGTGTAAAGTTAGGAGGTTGTAGCAAATAAGAAAAGGGTTACAATGGTGGAAGATGCAGAGTAAGTCAAGGGTTTACAAAATCTTGTTTTCCACAGATTAAGAACAAGGAAACCAGACACTTCAAATTTTCACATAAAAAGCTGATATTGAGAAAAACATCACAATGAAGGAGTGTAATTATTCATTACCTTCAGTTTTAAAAAGTCACTATGATTCTTCTTGGTGGCAATCTCATCTTTTGGATGAGATCCTATATATATATATATATGCACACACACACATACACACACATGTTTGGAAGGGCATCCATGGTTTTAATAACACTGAGTACAAAATAATTGAGTTATTTTTCAATGTGTATGAAAAGGCTTTAAATTGTGTATTAACTAATTCAATAGCTGTTACTGGAGTTAATAAATGTGGAATGCTAAGAACCTCAAATTGATTAAAGAAAGTAAGGGGCAAAAATGAATCAATAATTGTTTAGCCTTTATATTTTAGCCTTTATATTTCACTCTCTATTTTCACCTTCTATGCTCAGCCATTGCCATCAAGCAATTGACCAAGCAGACTTGCCTATAAAATAAACACAGAAATTATGTATTCTATTGCCTCAGCCTCTAAGATCTCGAAGCCCTCTCACTGGAGGTGCTATGGGGGGGGGGGGG
>JADRCD010155622.1:0-16798 GCA_019843815.1 Montemys delectorum | reverse complement strand
CACAGGATTGAGAGCTCACGAAGGCTCAGGATCAATTATATTTCATCTTCAAGTACTTATTTCACAGCTGAGCACTTCTCAGAATAATGAACACGAGTCCAGTTTCTGACAAACCATGGCAAAGGCCAAATGAATGAGCAATATTAGTTACCCTGGCCCCACATGCTCCAGCAAGCGTGTGTGTGTGTGTGTGTGTGTGTGTGTGTGTGTGTGTGTGTGTGTATAGGTAGTGTGGTTATGACTCATTACAGTAACCATGTTATAACCATGTTATGCTCAGACCCAAATCAGAGTGTGAAGTCTGAGGCCATGGGCCCTTATCACAGGAAAGTAACACACACATTCGTGTGACCACACCGCCTCATAAATCTCTGCCCTAGTGCCAGAATCTCATGTGGGACCACTAAGGAAGAAGAATATCTCAAAGGAAACTGCTGCTTCCTCAACAGGAGCGTTGAGTGTCACAGCAGAGCAATCCTTCAACACAAGCAAAACGTGAGACTGGCTGCCATAGGATGTTCAAAATAGCTGACAAAAGAATAGTGCCAGATTTTGTGTTCTAAAGTTAAATTTATCACTTACCAGGTCATGAATGGGAAGAAAGTTACCGATAAAACTACATGGCTACATGCATAGGAATCACCCGAGGCATCTTGGATGTCACCAGAAGACGTTATATATGACCATAGACCAGAGTAAGTACTTGTGGAATTCTTAGTCTAAGGTGGACAAGCCTGCTGAGACTTAAGTGGTGTGTGTGTGTGTGTGTGTGTGTGTGTGTGTGTGTGTGTGTGTGTATGCGTGCACAGATGAATATGCTTGCTCACTGAGAATCATGGTTTATGTGCATATTCCTCTGATAAGTGGAATCTGGTCAATTTCTGGATTATTTTAAAGACTTGAGCACGAAGTGTTAAAGATTACTGCTGAAGCAAGCAACTGTCAGATTCATAAACAAAGATGTGTTGCTGACAGGTGAGGGTCAAGAATGCTAGAGCTGTGACAACCAGGACCACATTATTAGATTCAGATGTGACTTGTGTCCTGATGAGAATGAGAGTGGAAGCCCCTCCCAAGTCGACAGGTCAGCGGCAGGCTCTTGAAACCATGACACCAGGGCAGAGACGCCTTCTTTCCATGCTTGGGGAGATACAGCCACAGACATGCCAGGTGCCAGAAGCAGCGCTCTAGAGACATCACACTGCTTCGGCTTCACACCCCGAATGGACCGCTGACATTAAGTTTGATCAGCTATTTATTTCTGTATGATTTACCACATGTATAAAAACAAAAATAAACATAGAATAAGGCAGGAAGGGGTAACATTTCACCCCTGAGAGCCCCTAATTGGAGATATTATAAATTATGAGCATTATTATAATCTGCCCCTCCCCCTACTTCATTTAGAATTCAGTTAGGAAAAAGATACACTACAGGTGTTTCAGAGGGAGGACCAGAACAAAGAACTTAAGCAACTTGGTGGTATAACTTGCAACACTCAGAAGCCAAGAACTCCTGGGGCTGAAGTTAAGATGGTGAGTGCCATCTCTCTTTGAGTATTGGGTTGGTTGGGCTTGTTGTTGTTGTTTGTTTGTTTAATATCATGTGTATGCACATGTGTGTGCAGTACGTGGGGAAAGCCAGAAGAAGGTGTTAGATCTCCTGTAACTGGAGTAAGAGGCAGCTGTTAGCTGCCTAACGTGGATACTGGGAACTAAATCCAGCTCCTCTGGAAGAAGCAAGATGCTCAGTCATCTCTCCAGACCACTGGTTGTTTTGTGTTGTTGTTTTGTCTGAGGCAGGCTCTTTCTGTGTATCCTTGATTAGCTTTTGTCCTTGTTATGAAGCCCAGGCTAACTAGAACTTAATGGCAATCCCCCTGCCTCGGTTTCCCAAGTACCTCTGCCACCATACCTCCAAAGATGTTAAGAGAGCCTAGAAACCAGTGCAAAAAGTCTTGGCAAATTCTGGGATGAAAAAGGTGCTGTTTGAGAGCAACTGGAGTCAGAAAAGCTGCTGCTGGCTCCCAAAAAGCCCACATAGAAAAGAGGAAGTGAAAACTCCCAGCCTTCCCCCAGCTTGCATTCTCCTATGCCTCCCACTGGCTCAGTCTATGAAAAGCCAGGAGACATGGAAAGGGGAAGCTCCAGTACTCTGTGAAGTTAAGAGAACAGAGCCCTGGAAAGGCCAAGCAACCAGGCAAAAGCTTGACAGATCCCCTGTAAGTAGATAGAGTTGGAATGAGGCAGAAGAAGCGAGCCAAAGCTGTGGAAGTCTTTGTTGATAGGCAGTGGAAAGGGTGTAAATTGAAGAAAGACAGTGAAGGAGAGGGAAGTGACAAGGGCTTGGAAGGGAAGAAAGAGAAGACACGGCTCCATGTCATCTAGAACAGTGGCTCTCTGTGCTGGGGTGGGCTAGAAAGACCAAAGAACAAGCAACACAACTTCAGACCCACTCAGAAACCCACAGAGAACTAGTATGTGCTTGGATCCACTGAAGTTTGTTTATACCTAATAAGTAATTGATTGAACTTAATGTAAATTTAAAACCTCTCCTGTCAAAATGAGATTG
Source organism: Montemys delectorum (assembly GCA_019843815.1). Lineage (NCBI taxonomy): Eukaryota > Metazoa > Chordata > Mammalia > Rodentia > Muridae > Montemys > Montemys delectorum. The sequence continues at coordinate 14,227 of JADRCD010155622.1, read as the reverse complement.
AAATCTCTTTTAAAAAAAAAAAAAACTTGCAGAGGGATTTGAGAGAGTCAAACCCTCTGTAGGCCACTCCATTGTGTTGTGCTCAAAGAGAAAGAGAAGATCACAAACAGAACAGCGGGGTGGCCAGGGTAGGGTGGGGGGTGGGGGGTACTGAAGGTGGGAGAAGAGCAGCGGGGGATTTCATCTGTAATGTGTATTTACAGCTGTTTCACGTTTAGGAATTAGTTTTGGATTGGAAATAAATAAGGAAGTTCCCTGAGAAATAGAAGATCATTGCTGAGAAGGGAGCCCAGTCTAGAGATAAGGAGAACAAGTCCAACAGCCCTTTTACCTGGCTGTTCCTGTGCTGTTAATTTGTTTTCGAAAGGAGCATAGCTCTTCCCTCCAAGTACTTCTGTTGAGCTGTCCATACAAACGAATGAGCAGCGCCTAGGCCTCTTTCAAAGGCCACTCACTCTGCACAAATTAGAACCTCTGTCCTGCAATCTCTGGAGTATCAGCTACTGTATACTGGAGAAGTAGCTGGCACTTTACACAGCCTCAGTTGGGTTGTTGTTCACTTCATTAGGCTCATCTGCACAAGAAAGAAGACAGAGTGTTGGGGGGGGGGGGGGGGGTGCAATCTGGAAAAATGCTCTAATGCTGCTGTGTGGACGAGGTTGGGTTCCCAGTACCTACACGGAGGCTCACAACTGTCTCTAAGTTCAGTTCCAGGGTATCCAACACCCTCTTCTTAGATTCCTTGGGTGCACACAATACACTAATATGTATACAATATTTTAATATAAAAGGAAAGAAGACCAAAACATCAGTTTGGCACTAGAGTGTTCTATAAAATTATTTTGCCATTATTACAATGAAGACTTCATGAACAAATCTTCTTAGCTTTTTTTTTTTTTTTGAGTCACCCAAAGAGAATATCGCTATGAGAAGATTTCTGTTTAATATTCAGTCTCATCCTCTGAGTTATTAATAGAAACTAGTTAACAGCAACAGTTTCTAAACTGTGCTGATGGATGCCCCAGGAAACAACCAGAGAGATGTTAATCTTCCTATCTGGATTTTCTTTCAACAGAATGCCTGTTGTGCCTTGTCACTGGGTCACTTGTTCTAGGGAAAGGCAGTCTTTAAAACAGGCCATTTCAGAAAGGTATCTTTTACTGATTCTTCCCATAGCATGCGGAACATGTCTTTCACCCTCGTCAGCAAATGAGTCCATGCCGGATGGTTGGCAATATTGGGGCTGCGGAGCCCAGGAGGTGCTGTTTCTGCTTCGAGGTGTTTATGATCAGTAGCTAAATGACCAAACTTCACGCTTCACCAGCTCTTCACTAATGCCAGAAACCTTTGAGAGGTTATCATTATAATATCAGGGTTACCAAGTGCCCACAGTAAGCCACACAAAGGAATGACTTCACTCGCTGTTCTAAGAAGCATCCCAACTGATAGGAAACCTAACTAAGCATGACTGTTTTAGGGAAACAGAAGTTAAGGTTCAGAGATATTAAGCTGTTTTCCTGAGAATGACCCATTATTAATCAGTGGCTCTGGGATCCAAAACCCACCCCTTGGTCACTGTACCCAGCACTGAGCAGGCAACGCCTGATTGAACGTTCCGTCACTGTCTTGAAATGATTACCACTGCCTACGTAGGAGTTCTACATTTTTATTTTGCAATGGGTTTCTCAAATCCTGTAGCCAGCCTTGACTATACTGTACTTCCTGACACCCTGGAGAGATACTGCATGTGAAGGCAGGGTTTAAACAATGTCCACGCATTCCGCAACAGTTCTTTCAAAAGACAAAGCTGATTTCCACCCACACTTGACTCAGTCATGCTTCCTGATGAATGGGATCTGGCAGAAGGAAGGGCGTGTCTTTTAAGAGTACTATAAAGAAGCACTGCGGCTTGCGCCTTGCCACTGAGTCACTTGCTCTAGGGAAAGGCAGATGTCACCTCATGAGGATGCTCAGTCAACACGTGGAAAGGTCCATGGGTTGAGGGACTAAGGCCTTGTAAAGCCCAACCAATTCTTTTTTAAAAGAAACTCCATTTTGTTTGAGACCAGGGGCTGAACTCCAGTTCTAGGAAGAGAATCAGAATCCTCCTGAGCAAGCATCCTATGGCAACCCATCCCCCTTAGCAACAGCCAGTGAGGCTACAATAGCGTATAGATAACATAAGACATCCTGTAGAGAATAAGTAACTTATCCATCCTGTTTGTCGGGTAACTTTGTTCTTATCTTCAGTTCCTACAGATTACACCAGAAATGCAGTTTTTAAAATGTTAACTTGCGGACCCGTATGGATGTATGCCCCAAGTTTGCTGTATCTGCCATAAAAATCCTGAACCCCAAGACTCGGGGCTCTCACTCTGACCCACTGCTACGGTGAGAGTTTGAGAGACCTTGCTCATAATAAAGACCCTTACATATTTTACATTGGAATTGGTTCCTTGGTGGTCTTTGGGTACATGCAACCTGGGCTTAACAGCCTCCTGACAGCAATCATTTAAATCAGCTATCTCAAATCTTGAAAGCCTTGACTGCCTGACTCTGCACCCAGCACTTGCCTTCTGAGAGGGAACTATCTAGACACACTACTTAATTACTGATATTCAGAAACTATGTCGTTTGTTGTTTTGAGCTAGGATAATTTATTTTATGTAGTAATAGATAATTCATATATTATATAACTCTGGAATCTAAGATGTGTAAAAATATTCATTTAGAAGGCATGAATATTCAACAGTGTTTGGTACAATATTAGAATTGATTTGATTTCAGAGCCTGTAGGCGTTTCATCCATGGGACACTGTAGGAATGCTCTTCTGTGAGCACCAGAGGGCTTCTCTCCACCCATTCCTTGTGCCATGGCCTTCTTTTAATTTGGGCCATGGCCTTTGACATTGTATCTGATTCTTAATTCAAAGACTGCCAGACATACTCCTCCCACAAGAGCTACCTCCCTTCTAATTGACCAGTCTGTTGCTCCTGTGACCAGTCATGTCATACTTCTATGACATGGCCTAGAGTTGCAGTTCAAGATTTTATAGCCACGTTTATACCGCCTGCACAGCATGGAATGAGGCCAGCTGGGGTTGCACCCCATGGCTCTTTAATTCTGCTGTAGTCACCCAGCTCTGCCTAAGACTGATTAGAGGAGCTGAGGGAGATAAGCCATCTAGCTACGGATCGGCCTAGCTCTGTGCCATGCCCTTGTTCTGTAGGATCCTGTCTCAGTGGTGAATGAGTAGGGTAATGGCTTGTGCAGTACCAGTAGACACACTTGAAAAGTGAGTTCCTCACTGCCTATGCAGTAACATCAGAACATCAGGGTCTTAAGTATAAGTTCTAATCCAGCAAGCTAGACATTTAAAACCTGATGTGTGATGGCCACAGTGTCTGGGTCTGGGACTTCCTTTCACAAGTGTACCATTCAGAGGGCAGATGTGAAACAGGAACAAGAACAACAGATAGAGTGGTCTGCCACGTCTTCCTTCTACATGGTGGGGGAGTTTCGTTCACCAAAACAAAGTTATCACTGCTCTGTAAAGTGACAACTATGTGGAAGCCAGCACCGTGTCAATACAGAAAACCAGGCAGCCACAGCTCCTTGTCACAGAGGCAATGATGAAGTAGAAATTGTCTGTGTTAGAGAATAAGGTGAACAAGACTTACTACCCCACCACCTTTATAAAGTTTTAACTCAACTTTATAAAGCAAAACTGGTAATATGTTGGTAATAAAGGAGAGAGCACAGTGGTGGGAGAAAGGAGAACTCTATGATCATCACTGTACTACAGAATCCACCCTAAACTCCCTGATCTCAAGGCAAACTCTTCACTTTAGATGAGCCTATGATGTGCACAGCAGATGCAGCCGAGAACAGGGAAGGCCAGGTGTGCCCCAGTGAGCATTTGTTAACAGAAGGCATAGGAAATTTGTTTACTATCCTGATAACCTTTACTCCAGACCAATGGCCCTCCTCTGGTTCTGTTTTTAAAAACTGAATTTGTCAGATGAGGAAAACTAAGCCAATTAGCCATTGGAGCTAAGTCAGAGTTCAAAAGGAGTCCCTAGAGAAGGCTCCACCTTGCCTCTCGTGTCAAATCTATCCTAGCTTAGTGTCTTCAGAGGCAGAGTCACAAAGACACTACATGAGCACATTGACTGGCCTCTGATTTGGTTTTACATTTTCTCTTTGTGTTGTTTTTGTAAGGTCTGATGATTATGATGTTTGGGCCTGTCTTCCCAAATATAGATCCTAACACATGATTTCAGGGTTCACAGAATGAAGGGAGAAGTGAGAAATGGACATGTGTAATGGAATTAAATAAGACTTGGTTTTGGAGTGTTCCCCGTGGTTCTAAACACAGCCCATATGATCCCAAACAACAAGAACCGTTCTGCAACCTGCATTGTTAGTTAATGAGCACCTACTACGCACATGGAACTAAGGTAAGGCATGATAGTCTAAGTACATTACACTTCTATTTCGTCCATACAGATCCTTCTCTCCTTCTAAAGCTGAAGATCGAAACAACCTTGTCTTCAACTTCAGCAGAAAGTTCCACAAAGAGAGTATTTTTCAAAGTATCTTTTTTTTTCCCATGGAAAGGTTCTCTAAGCAGGTACTGCCTATCTTTATAATTAAATTGTTATTAAAAGTTTACCTCATAGCTCATATGCAAATTCTTATTGGTAGATCAGAGAATAATTAATCCCATTACATGAAGAAGTTCTCTTGCATGATGCATGTAGATACCATTACCGGAATCTTGGCGGGGGGGAATGAGAGAAATTTTATAACTCAAGGATGTGGACCCTCCCCCACACCCTCTTTTCCTTATAATTAACTGATTGCCTCACAGAACAAACACTTTTCCTCAAGCTAATGTTAGAATATACTACTAATAAAGAGCCTCTGCTCTTTCTGTTTTGGAAGTACACTCTACAAAGCTCTTGGGATGACTTCGGGGAACACCGTGCAGTTCTTTGAAAGCTAGAATTTGTATCTTTAGAGCGTTTGTGAAAGGAGCATAGCACAATGCCCTCTGGAGTGACTAGTTGTCTACCACAGGGCTGCAGTAGTTATAATGAAAAAAGTAAGCATAGAATGTTTGAGACCATTGTTCTGAGGTATGCTCCCCCGGCCTCTCTCAGCACAGGCTCCAGCTAGCTCTTCCTAGCCGAAGAGAACTCCTCTGGGACTCAGAAAACATTTCCCATCCCAATACAGGTCTTTTAGGACATTTGGGAAAGGGGGAGAAAAATGAAACTGTTTTCCCAAGCTAAAGACTTCTGGTTAGTAGAAACAAGAGTCTGGAAGTAAAATAATTGGATGGCCTTTCTTATTTTTAAAACATATCTTTTAAAAAACATGTTTCCTACACGTAGGAGACATGGGTAAATAGTAAGTGACAGTAATGTCGTAGTGTGGATCACCTGGGATGAAATATTCTTTTTTGGAGCCAGTTCATTTTTTACTCAGAGTGTCTTCCAATCTTAATTATATTGATCTTACAGGTGGCTTCAAATTTTTTCAAAAGTGTGATGTGACTTCTATTTTTAATGTTTTACAAATCCACTTTAATATCAATAATTACGGCTGTGACTCTCAGCAGAGGGTGTTCATCGGCTCCTTTGAACAGGGCTCTGCAGGGAAAAGATCCTCCCAGTCCCTGGTTTGGAGCCCTCAGCAGGGGTAAAGTCACTAATGAAGCAAGAATTTCTCTTGTTTATTTTTCTAGAAGAGAAAAGAAAGACTCTTTGAAAAGAATTCTATACTAAAAAGAAAGAAAAATACATGGTTGTCTGTGTTCTTCACTTCCTGTCCAGGCAGTTAAACAGAAGGAGGAAGGTCTAAGAATTTACTCTGGAACCCTGAAGAAGCCTTAGAAATCCCAGAGCCCACAGAACCCTCTCTAGTCCTACCTTATCTGTTAAAGAGGACACATAGTCTAATTCATGAAGTAGTTTGAATAACATGTAAAACACTGGAACAAAAACAGACTCATGCAAACTGTTCATTAAATGTTGGTAGCTTTGGGTGAAGGTAGAAATAGCCTTGTAATGTTGGTTGGAAGAGTTGAGAGCTTGGATGTTGTGATGTAGCTCTGTGATGGAATGTTGGCCTGGCACATGTGACCAGTGCCCAGCATGGTCATGGTTTACAGTTAGAGTTTTCCCTAGATCACTCAGGGACAATAAAGGACTTGTGGAAGAAAGACACTCAGTCTGGCACTTTCCATAGCTGGTTTCTCTTCCAGCAAGCTCACACAAACTGCTAGTCTTCCATGAACTGGGAGAACTAGAGAAGCTGTTAGAACAGAGGTCATGACCCAGGCAATCGCAGCTCATAGAGGGAGATATGGGTAATTTTAATGAAGCATGGTACCTCTGTCACAACAGCAGTTGTACCCGTTATTTATCGGATTGCCTTTGGAGTGGGTTGACATTTTGCAAATATTGTCTTAAAGAAAATGTATGTTCAATGCACTCAGCTACAACATATCTCTGTCTCTAGTAAGAAGTCCCTTGATGGATATGTCCCAAGGAAAATACCTAAGTATGGCCTTGACCATGATAGTGTGAAGATTTGAAAAAGAATGGACACCACTGGTTTATATACATGAGTGCTCTCAGTCAGCAGAGAATTTGAAAAGACTTCCAAACAGTTTGAAACTGTTTGAAAGGGTTACAAGCATTATGAGGCATGCCCAACGGAGCAGGTGTGGCCTTGTTAGAGGAAGTGCATGCCAGGCCCAGTCTCTCTCCTTTCCCTCTTCTTCTTTCTGCCTCTGGATTAGGATGTGTCTCTTAGCTACTTTTCCAGCACATGTCTGCTTGCATGCTGCCATGTTGCTAACCATGACAATGATGGACTGAACCTCTGAAACTGTAAGCCAGCCTCCCATTAAATGCTTTTCCTTATAAGAGTTGCCTTGGTCATGGTGTCTCTTCACAGCCACAAAACAGTGACGAAGACAGACAGGTACTGGACGAACGTCTTTCATCACTTAATATGAAAAATGACTAGCTGGGGATATTATGCATGTTCCAAATGATGTCAAACTGAACAACTGGATGTTCTGCCCATGCTATGCTGTAGGGCTTCCTCTCACAAAGACCTCTTTTGAACAGTGGACATCAGCCATTAATGCAGGGAAAGATAACTACTACACATGTATGGAATACAAATCTCCATCCACAAACTCAAATGTGCAAAAGATGTTTTATTTCTCAGCAACAAAATGGTACAATAATACAAAAAAAATTCTACTCTGAATGTCAGATTCAAGTTTTCTGAGTGGTAGAAACAATTTGGGGACTCACTTCCTATGAGCTCTAAGCTTGAAAGGGAAAAGATGGGGAGCAAGGGGAAATAGATTTATCACCTCTTCTGGTCTTTGGAGGCCCAGTAACTCAAAGGGCTAATTGGATGGACATTGGTCACATATTAAGGGCTTCGAAAGGACTCTTGCCTGTCCCTGCTATCAAAGTGTCATCTGAGGTCCCTGTACGTCTCTAGAGTAAGGCTGGGGCTGTGCAGGGCACTTCAGAAAAATCTGTGCTGTTTATGGGTACACAGGAACCATTCTCCCACCCATGTCAAGCTGGATAGGGTACTCTGGATGCAGCCTCAGCCCTCCTGAGTCCGGACAGATTCTGTGGGCAGACTCTATAGCTACTTCAAGCATCCGGAGTCTTTCTCAGGCTCTACCTGCACTTAGGGGCAGTCACCCTGATCACCCAAGGTTTCTGTTGTCCTCATTGGAAGCAAACTGGTAGCTGATGTTCTTGATTTCCCCTCTAACAGTCAGCAGAGCCTATTGCACTTGATCCATCAACTGACCCTTTGCCGTGGGAAATCTTGTTCCTGTGTCCTGGTGTTTGATGAGATCATTAACTTTGCTTGAGAACACTTGATTCTCTGTAGGTTAGATACCTTTTGAACTCAACTCAGAAAGACATGTGTTTATTCTTCGAGTCAGTAGATGCCCACTGTCTTGCTTCAAAATGAAGAAGCTCTAAAAGACTACGAGAAACACAAAAAATGAAATTCTTTTGCAACCGTTTCCACGAACATTCAAGGTGCTGAAGGAAACTGCTGGCTGCTATGGACTGAAGCAGGTCCTAGTGGAATGGGTCTGAAAAAATGATGTGCTTTACTCATCTCGTAAGAGCAATCGGGAAAGCACAGTCCTCTGCACTGAATACAACGAGTTTGTACAAGAGTCCAGCACAAGAAGTGATCAGCTGAAATGTATGTTTCCATAACATGGAAGTGGTACCATTTCTCCAGGCATGACCCTCATTTCCTGGGGAGCAAGCCTCCTTAGTTTTGTATTCTTCATCAGTGCCACCTACCCCCTGGAATAAAAATGTAAAATGTGACATATTTTGTACCAGTTACCATAAATATGAGTATTGCTATTCTGGTACGTCAAATCAATTAATAATGGTAAGAGTCTCTTGAATTCCATAGCTGCAGCCATGAATGGAGAACCCCAGGTGCGCCCAAGCAGAGAGGGAAGCTTTTCCTGCCTAGCTGAAAACATACTCAAGCTCCCAGACAGAACAGGCCACTTTGTTTGTTTTATGGTTTTTAGACAGGGTTTCTCTGTAGCCCTGGCTGTCCTGAAGCTCACTCTGTAGACCGGACTGTCCTCAAACATAGAGATTCACCTGCCTCCGAGTGCTCGGACTAAAGGCATGCGACACCACTGACCAGCTCCTGATACGATTTTAATGCACTCAAGTACTCCCTCCCATATCTATCCTTCATTCACCCCAATAAAATAGGTGGCAGCACCCTCTATTCCTAGGAATAATAATTGGGATAATAATAAATAAATAATAATAATAAATGGGAATAAAATTCCCATTTATGAGCTTACACAAACGGTAACTGACAGATGGTGTAGTTTGTGGGTACACCCAAGGGCCAAAATCTTCTTTTCTCTCAAAACGGAGCCAAAAGCTATTTGTAAAATGGATTTTCTGAGGCCAGGACACAGCTTGGGAAACCTCTGTTGTATATAATATGGAGTAACTTAGAGTAAGGTGCAGCCTGGACTCAACTGGTTCTCTTGAACTGAAAATTCACCTAGAAGTGAACGCATGGCCCTACCTCCCAAACTGCTACTTGTACTTGTACAAGATTCTGTCTTGGGAGACGACAACCCTTGACTCCACCCTTCAGACATCTAGTCTACCAAGCTTATCCAGTCGACAGGTCTACCATGCCTCTCGCATCCATCCTTTTCCTGCCTCTGTGGTTCACGGGCCTTCATTCTGGGGCTGAAGTAATACAAGGCTCCCAAGCAGTGTTTCCAGCCCCATCTCACTTCTTCAATTCAGCCTCTTCGTTTGGGGTCTCATGACGCTTCATAAACTTATTACCAGGAAAATATAACAACCATCTGGGCAGGAAGGAAATCATTTTAAAGAAGTACGTGCCCCTCTCCCTCAACTATCAGACTGTTGAAACAATGGACCCCAAGAAACAGAAATATCCTCAGGAATCTCACGCTGGGAGAAGGAAGAGCTTGGGACATAAGGGCAGCCAGAAGAGGAACTTGTCTCCTGGAAAATTTACACCTTGTCAGCTGACCTTGCCAGAGAGCCTGAGCCTACACATCGGCGTTGAGTGGGACCTCACATTGACTGGACTGCTTAACTGTGTAGAGCTCACTCCTTCTACTTAAGCCTTTCCTACCCGTTAGGAAACTAAAGAAGATATACTTGGGCAGGGAAGTCACTGGATCTCTTTGTCTCCTTTCAAAATGTTACCACATTGGATAGGTCTCCTTTCTGCTTCTCACTAATTTTCTTCGAAAATTGCTCTTCTTAGCCCGGTGTGGTGGTGCATGCTTTTAATCCTAGCACTCAGGAGGCAGAGACAGGTGGATCTCTGTGAGTTCCAGGACAGCCTGATCTACATAGTAAGTTCCAGGATAGCCAGGACTATTATAAAGAGAAACCTTGTCTGGAAAAAACCAAACCAAAACAAAAAGCAAACAAATTGATCTTCTTCGAGCAATATTACATGATGCCTCTGTTTAAAACCCTCTGAAGTGCCCTTCTCTCCAGTAAGTGGTCCCTCGAGCCCCTGTCCTGAACTTTGCTCACATGTTTGAACTTAGCTGCTTTCTTGCCCGTGCAAATATCGTTTCTTTCACCTGCACCTGGAAGCCTTTGGGCCCAGGGCAGCTCCCTGGATGTTACCCTGTCTTAGAAACCTTCCCTGACCTCAGACCCAGGCAAACCCATCTGATTTGCCTTCCTTTGTAAAAATTTTAAACTATTTACTTTTTAAATTTCTTACGTTTCTCTCATTATTTTCTTCCCTGGGTCTTCAGCTTGGAACTAGCTAGCTTGCTGGAGATGCAAAACCAGTACCTCTTGCTCTGATGTAGTAAACACCCATTTTAGAAAAGTTACTGCTGGGCAGTGATGGTGCACGCCTTTAATCCCAGCACTTGGGAGGCAGAGGCAGGCAGATTTCTGAGTTCAAGGCCAGCCTGGTCTACAGAGTGAGGTCCAGGACAGCTAGGGCTACTCAGAGAAACCCTGTCTCGAAAATATCAAAAAAAAAAAAAAAAAAAAGAAAAAAAAACAAACCTATCCTAAATGGTATATTCTGAGCCAAGAGAAATTGCTGTTGTGTTTGACAGTCAGCTACAGAGTTACCTTAACATAACTTCATGCAAAGAAGAATGAAGTAGGTCTAATGATTGTCCCTCATGTGATGACCCTAAGGTCCCCCAAGGTCATACAACTGTGAGCAATAGGGCTGTGATCAGAAGAAAACTGCCCTTAAAATTGGATTTGATGCTGAGCCCTACATCCACCTTCTACAGTGGAGAGTCTACACCATGTTGACTGCTATGTACCCAAACATATTCTCACTATTATCAGAACAGGTAGAGTTCACCTCAGGGTGTCTTGCGCCTCAGTGTACCTTGGTAAAGGCTCTCAGCCTAGGAATTTGAAGGCCATCCTGCACTTGAACCTTCAGCATCTTTGAGAACATAATCCCAAGGGTTCTGACCCACACCCTTCATTTGGAAGGATGAGTGCCACCTGGTGGACAGTTTTCGTTTCTCTTTAATCTCAGTTTTAGGATCCACAACTCCACACCTATGAGAGTCTTAAGAGTTACTTGAATATACTGTTACACAGTAATACTTTTAGCACAGTGCCAGAATCCTGAAGGACTATCCACTTTTTATTAATTTACATTATGTTTGATTACTATTGAGTAAACTACGAAGTTTGCTTAGAAACAAGTCAAAATTTTGTCTTTTTTACTGAATGCCTTTCTCGTTTTTTCATAGAAAGAGAAAACGTATATGCAAACAGACTTATATTCCAATATTTGGAATTTCTGTCTGTACAATGGGGATAATAACATTTATGTCATGTGGGCAAAGTGATTTAAATAAATTAGTGCATGTAAGGTGCTAGGACAGCTCCTGACATACAACAGATATTCAATAAAGCATTATATATTATCTTCATTATCCCATAGAGAGAGAAAATACTTTTCTACAGGATTAAGAGAAAATAAACAGAGTAAATTCTGGAATTCCTGGGGATCATCCCCTTTGAAAAGAGGCTGCTTTGAGAAGAAGGTTAAACACTACAACTAGACACCAAGCCACAGATTAAAGTTCCCATTTATTCTAGAAACTTTTCCCAGTTATCTCATGAAGCAGGCTAGAAAGCAACGAGGAGAGGCAGGAGTTCCCAGCCACTAATAACTTAGATTCCACAGACTTAATTTGTGATCGGGGGAAATGGTAAGAGGTGAGCTCACATCTAAGTGGAGTTGTTCTTTATGTCTAGTGACCCCAGCTAATGCCCCTCCCTTCCTGAGCCACTCCCCCTCCCTGCCAGGGAACATTCATAAAGCTCCTCCATTTCTGATACCTTACTACTAAGCCATGAAGAGAGGTTTTTTGTTGTTTACAAGTAAGCAGGACCCTTCCAAGGCATGCGTTCCTTTGAAAGAGTGTAGCTGGCCTCACACAGGGTACCCCAGACAGAAAAATGCCAAATGGCCCCTTTTGCTGTAAAGTTTCTAGTTTCAAAATGTAGTGTTGTGACATGATCTATGGAGTAGGAGCCAGATGCTCCTTAGGAAGAAAAAATAAAGCAAAGCTTCATGTTTTACTGGGTTGAAAGGCTTTCACAAGTTAATTCTCCCAGGGCTTGGGAGAGTGAGGCAGGAAGATATCTATGAGCTTGAGTTTGGCTATTTGCTGAGGCTGTATCAGCGAATAACTTTAGGGTGAGGAACAGGAGGATGATAATAGATAGGGAGGGAGGAAGCACCATGAATGAAAAAGCTCAGTCTCCCTCCCTGCCATTCACACTTTCAAGGCCTTGGGTATTGGGAAGTTTCTCTGGGATTGTGTTTCTGGTAGCCTGCTCTAGACAGCATGGTTTTAACTGCATAAATGAGTGCACAGAGCCAGGGCAACTTTTTAAGATAAACACCGCCTGAGTTTCTAAAAGCATCTCTCTGGACCAAGCACTCAACAACTAGGCAGGAAGGTTCTGATTATACCTGTGTTAGCTTCCAGTGCCAATAACAGATCATAACTCATAAATGGATTTCTGTTATGAGTTAAACATTTAAATAAGTGGTATCTTTAAAAAAATGCTTTTGTCAGCTAGCTTTTCTAGCTACTTCTGACTTCTCCTGCCCCTTTTATCCACCAGTCACCAAGAGATACAAATACAATCTTCAAGACATGATCTCTCACTAAGTAATCTAGGCTGGGCTTGAACTCACTGCAACTGTCCTGCCCCAGCCTCCCAAAGGTGAGATTACAGATGTAAACCATTATGCTCGACTAACTGCTATTAAATAGAAATGAGCTTGTTCTGGTCAGACAATGTCCTGTTCTGCTTAGGGAGAAAGACTCCACATATACCACTCTATCTTCAGTAGCGATAACTGCTACTCAAATGGGATGCAGAGGAAAAGGGTTTCAACCCATTGAAGTAGCCTCCAAACTCTGAATGCTTCATGTCCTGTTAGGATTCAGTTACAGGTAGATTTGAGGACTTTACCTGTGAAACCCTTCTGAAGTACATACAGAACACTGCCCTGCAGTTAGCTCTCTGCTATGCGTTTGTTAAGTTTCCACTGGGGAGGATAGGACAATGGATGTTCTCATTCAGCATGAGCCATGACCTTTCAACTATTTGGAAGACAGAATGGAGCCTTCTCTTCACCATGGTACATGAATCCCTGCTACAAACTGTTGGGATCCTCCTATGTTTCCCGGCCCACTGGGGAAACAGTCTGGCAGGAACAGGATACCTAGCACAGCATTTCTGTATAATGGACTAAATGAATGTTACTCTAATTGAATTGGATAGGGTAAGGGCCCACAGCCAAGTACTGGCATGCAGCAGCACTGAGATCTATCAGAATGTCACCACCAGTGAACGCTGCTAACTTATCAAAGGCATTTTATCTCCCAGTGACTCGGTTTTCTAGTCTGCCACTTTGGTGAATAACCAGTTTTTACTAAAGGAGTTATTTGTCTAAATTGTGAGGAACATGGGAAGATATTGACTCTCTAACTAGTAGGGCAATTGTTACATTCCACTGGCATTTTCATTAGTGATTGTTATATATTTATATTTTAAAGTTCCTGTTGCATGGTTGCTTTCTGGTCTAGCAAGTTCAACCATTTTGCAAGGCTAATTGCTGTGGCACAAATGGCTTTCTGGATGGAAACTGCTTCTTCCAAACCATTTTATTTTGCTCAAATTTCCCAGTCAGAGTTGGCATGAAGATTTGGGGAGTACCCAGTCCATGTTCCTTCCAGTGGATGACTTTTTAAAGCCAACCACAAATTACAAGTTAATTACTTTAGTCTCAATAAAATTGGCTAATCCAACCCCTTATTTTAAAGTTAAAAACTCCCTCAGTGTAGACAGCCTTAAATTAGCTACAGTTTGTAAACATCAACCACATCTGGGGCTTCCAGAGAAAAATACTCTGAAAATAATAGTGATATTGTATAGACTGTTTGCAAAAAAGACTACGAGATTTGTGTTTGAAAACAAAGCTGGGTGTGGTGAAATTCAAAAGGCAAATTCAACATATTATGGCCTAGAGAGAAAGACTTATCTTATCATTAAACAGCCAAGATCTGCATATTATCCATCTGCTGTGTAGTAAGATAGCAAGGTAGCA